>JAVIWC010000896.1:1800000-2067777 GCA_031894815.1 Creontiades dilutus
TCTCCCATTATTTCTTCGGTTGTCAAATCACTTCATGTATTTCTGAATAATATAACTTAATCTAATAAATATTATACTTGATATGTACCCAATAATTTTTGAAAAATCGCATCCTATCAACGTGAGGCATGCCGTGAAATGAAAATGTGCCGATCAATTCGTGTTGTTCATCATTCATATTGTAGATTGTGAATAAGGATTACTTTAAGTAGCATGTATAACTTTTTGGTAAATGGTGTTATTTTGATCATTTTGATTTGCGCATGGCTTTTCTTCTGGTTCTTGACATATTACCTGCTTATAATGTCCATGTTGTTGGTTGGTTCGGTCCTAGAACGGTGAATGACAGCTGTTCCAATGGTGTTCACATGGACGGGATATGAGAGTATCCACATATTAATATGTGTTTTCTTCAAAGTGGCCTGCCCACCATTACCGACCCACCTTCCAAAACATTGTGAGTTATTTTTATGACTGACTAAATCAGTTACTTCACTGTTTGCTTACTAAACTAACTATGTCTTGTTGTTTCAGAAAGAGGACGCCTAGCAGTTATCAAGTTTCTCAAGGTAGGATCTTCATCTTTCTCATCAGCTTCATGAACCTCACCATATGATGTTTGTTGAAGATTTGTCTGAAGACTTTATCAATCACATTTCCGGAGAACATATTTTGCTTTTTGTAAATTACGATGTTGATGCAGTTTGCGCGTGTAGAATCCTTCAAAACCTATTCAGATCCGAATCCACCCTATACACGCTCGTACCTATTGAAGGAACGCAAGAACTGGCTGAAGCTTATAAAAGGTTTTCGGACAAGGTGAAGTATGTTGTTTTTATAAATTGCGGTGGCACAATGGATCTCGTGGAGACTTTAGAGCCCGAGCCGGATGTCCTGTTGTTCGTTATCGATAGTCACAAACCAAGTGATATCTGCAATGTTTACAGTCGATCTCAAGTACGGTTAATCGGCAAGCCCGAAGAGTCGGAAAACATTCCTCAATTTGAGGATATCTTTTTAGACACAGATACCGAACCGGAAAGTGAAGAAGAAGAGATTGATGAGGAAGCGCTGAGAAAGAGGAGGGAGAGGAAATTATGGGAAGAAAAAAGAAACAGAGTTATGTTCGATTACACGCAATTTTCTTTTTTTGGTAGAGCAAGTTCGTTAGTCGTGTTCGAACTAATTTGGAATTTGGGGAAAGACGATTTGGAATCCCTGTGGTGGGCGATTGTAGGGCTCACTTATCAAACCGTAATGGGGTTGATTGTGGAGGAGAAATACGCTTGCGAGCTTCAAGTACTGCAGCTTCATCTGTCACGGTTGACTTCCATGTCCCAGAATGATCTTGAAGCCAACCGATCACAGTTTTACAGAATAACGGCTCAGAAAGATTTAAGGCTTGTGTTATACCGGCACTGGAACGTTCAAGCGAGCCTGCGCCACACTATTTGTTCAGCAGTGAAGCTCAAACTATGGACCGTACGAAGTGAGAAGCGATTGTACCAAGTACTCGCGGAAATCGGTCTACCTCTCAAAGACAGCCTGCAGAACTTTTCTTCTATGGATGTCGCTCTTCGAAACGAGTTCTTCTCCATGGCAGAAACTATAGCTAATAACTACGACTTGGATGAACTAATTTACCACTCGTTCACCGTGTCAGTTTGTTACGGGAATAATTTCTTCCAAGCCTCCGATTACGTCTACGCTATGATTTGCCTTCTTGAGGACTCTATGAAGGATAAATCGCGAGGAAGCTGTTTTTCCGATTGCATCGACTCCTTGTCACCTCACAAATATCAGCTCGTTCTCCACGGAATCGAAAAGTGCAAGAAACTCTTCACATCAATCATCCGCCTCGTGCAGTCAATGCTGGATATGAAACAGATCATTTCGGCTGGTCCGTTTCTGTACTTCATCATCAACGAAAACACGAGCGATTACTCGCTATACGGCCACCCAATGAGTTTGGCTATGTTGGCCCGTTACGCACTCAACGCATGCGCTTCTCAGTCCAACTATAGGAAGCACGGCTCCCTGCCCTTGATAGTTTCGGCTCCTCAGGGCGAAGAAAATTGCATAGTTCTGGGAATACCCCCCGTCACCGAATACGTCCCCAGGAACTTTTTTGGTAAAGCATTCGATCAAGCGCTCGAAACCATTAATACTGAACCCATACTAAATTATTTTGACTCGGCTGCTGTGCGAATTTCGATAAAAGACCGACCGAAGTTTTTCGATTCCCTCTCAACGATATTATCTTAATTTAGGTACAAATTAATTTTATAAGTTTAATGGATTGTTTTTTTAAATCTTGTTTTCTGGATTTTGTCGCAGCTTGACTATAAACACATCACAGGAATGTAATCGTGCCGAGTGCTGCTCATTTAATTTAGAAGTTCTAGAATGAAGTGTAGATGGACTAGATTTTTTTAAATACCTTTAAAATAGTAGCAATCAATTACCTGTCGAGTACTACAAATTGTTATTTCTAAGAAAATATAAGACTTTTCGAATTGTATATGTATTCTTGATTAATTATCTTAACCATTCGTCCATTTTCTCATAGAGTTGATCCTATAAAATTGGTACACCGGTATATTAGGTACTTCGATGTAATAACGGTCAATGGTTATGTATGGTCAATGGTTGTTTTGTTAGAAGTAATATATTACAAATATGCTACATCTCTACATTTTATTTGAGTGAATTAGTCGGAGTTGTTCGAAAATGCAGAACCTTGCTCCCATACTTTTTTTTCTCTTGTAGCTGTGTTAGAATTAGGGAGTAGTGGATTCAATGCAATATTCAGTCATTCAGTTGGACCCTGACAATGCCTGAATAGTTAGGAGGCATTTTAGAGCCGAATAAGGTAAATCAATGCCGAATTGTTACTTAGATACCTAAAGAACGGATACAACACATACAAACAACTATACTCTCCTCAATCATTAAGATCACATTGTAAAAATATTCTGTGACGATATTTATGTGATTCGACGAGAGTTCTTAAAATTCTGGTTTATGTGCATAGAGTTACAAAATTATGTCTTCCAAAATAAACATTTCCAATCCCGTTTCCTGACACATCTCTTCCTGAAGAATTTAGGTGTCGTGTTTGACTGTAGGAGCGATGCAATCAGGGGTTTTCATGTCATCAGTTTTGTATCAGATACAAGGGAAACAATGACAAAGAAATCTTCAACTGAGGTATGAAAGGATGAATATGCTATGGAGTGAATACTGTTATTTGAATATAATTACAACAAATCACAGCTTCGAAATAGCATACTCACATTCAGCTAGTACATATTTTATGGTGGTCTTGCAGATAAGTACATTTTGGAAGGCAGTTCATATTTATATGATCTTATAGATCATTCTGTTCATATTTGATCACCCAGTAGGATTGGATCAGTTTGAGGAAGTGCTCAAACGTACTGTCGGAAGCATCAGATAGGAATATCTATGAATCTTTTTAAACTTGAAATTGAAAAGATTTGATGACAAGATGCCATTTAAAAGTTTATCTGCTTGTTGAAACAACTTTAAATAGATTCTTCGGTGGAATAAAACTAGATAAAATAGAAATAGAAAGAAACGTTAGTTCCTCACGTAAATTGCCTTCTGCATGATGCATTCCATTCCAACTTCTCGGTTAGGCACAACCCTCTGCAACTTGAAAATCTACAATGCACGGCACGGATTTCCCATGAGAAAAACTTTGCAAGGAGAGCGGTTAAAAATTCTGCCAATTGTTACGTAAAAGTTCATTATTCTGCATTGAACAGGTTTAGTACTCTGAAGGCCTCGTGTACATACATTTATTTCATTGCTTTCGTTCTTGCCCAAATGTCAGCTCTCGCTAAATTCGGAAATTAAATTGTTCTGTTATTTTCTTCTCTCAATGCCCCGAGCTTTCTAATACAGAATGAATAACGTTTTTAAGTCTCCACCGATATGGACAAATATTGTTATACGAAGACATATTGGCAATGATCTCTCTTTTCAGTTCGTAAAATTCATCAGCGGTGAAAACCATTGAGGTATGTGAGCCTGTAAGTCTGCAGCCTGTAATGGATCATTATCACGGAGGAAGCTAATATAAATTTTCGATTTACCGAAACAACTAAATTTAATATTCTGAAGGTCTGGTTTTATAACAGTGACGATGGATTTCCAAATGGTCTATCCTGATTGAGAGTGTGTTTACCTACATTTTTTGCTTGAGAAGAAATTGGATTAAGAATTACATTTATCTTGAGTTCATCAGATAATTACCCATCATAAATGTGAACATTAGTTTTGTGAATTTTAATGAATTTACTCGTGGCTGTATAAACGGTAAAACGTTGAATAATCATTTATAGGATTTTATTAAATGTTTCCAAGTTTTGTTCTTCCCAAGGTTCAAAAGTGAGTTACAGGATTGCCAACATGGAATCTTAGTGATTTGTCATGAGACCTTCTTGCAATTAGCAATCGGTAACGCTAAAGATAATCATGATCGATGGAAAGATTATAATTAGTTTTTTGGATTTACTTTATAACAGTCCTTGAGTGTATGAAGAATGCTGGTTTTTCCAAAATTATTAGGTACTTTAAATTAACCAATAACGTAATAATTACAATACCCCCTTGAGAAAAATGAGGAGGGGCAACGAATATTAAAAATGTGCATTTCAATGTCTTATAAAACCGTCAGCATGAAATACATTATAAAAAGCTGCAAATTCTTTCACTGGGGTTTATTATTCAATTGGCTTGCGTTCATGATTTGAATTTCTACTAAGCTTTCACAGCTGGAGTGTGCGTGTTTCACAGGTGATAGAGCGATTATTGAATTTCAGGAGATATGCATAGAGCACGTAAATCTGTTCTCAACCAAAATACCTATTTGGATTGTTCAGTTGATCATATTTGTGTGCCTCCTGAAATTCAATAATCACTCTATCACCTGTGAAACACGCACACTCCAAAGCTTAGTAGAAATTCAAATCATGAACGCAAGCCAATTGAATAATAAACCCCATTGAAAGAATTTGCAGCGTTTTTCATGAGTTATCAGAATGCTCCAACCCGTGTATCGGCTACAAAGCCTTTTAGGAGTTCACTCCAGTATCCACATTACTACATCACTAGGTTACAGCGATGAAAACATAAACAATAATAAACAAATAATGTTGGCAACATTTGGCAGATTTGGACTACATTTGAAACGTAAACCATGAAATTTTCAGGGGGGTTAGATAAGAGCGATTACAATGGTTTATTATTGAATAATAAACCAAAAACAATAAACTACTAAACATAAGTAAGATGAGGGCATTTATGTAATGAAATAAGTATGATTGTGAATTGACAGACCAGGGAAATACGATTGCAAACAGTAAAATCTTCTCACAAACGTGGGTTTGATGCGATGTAAAATTAGGGAATGTTGGTTCAGGTCCTTCAAAAGAATATTGAAGGATCTGGCCTTTGTCGGCGTAAACTCTGCTATCGAGTCCAATCGAGCTTCGATACTCTAAAATAACGCTGGATAGGTATTTCCACTCCATTGAACTCTTTCGAATCGGTTATTTCCATTTATGTTTTTTTCTACGGATTCCGTTTGGAAGATTTACAAAATAGTGAACGCTTCATATGGCAAGGAGCGATTTTACCTGTCCGTTACTGGTTCTTATTCGATTGTAAACGCAAATTACCTTAATTGAAAACTTTATATTGGTAAGAAACGTATGGGATTGTTCGGTTGAAGTTTTAAAGACCATGGAAGTACAGGCCTTAAAACGGCCCTCTCAATCTGCTGGCTCGAGTTCGATTAAAGTCGAAGTGTATGGACTCGAGGTTACCGCTCAAAGATTTTGAATCTATTAGCAATGGTCCCGTTGTTTTAACAGATAATTCTTTTGAGATAAAAGCTAACTATTCAATGAAATGTCCAAGTATTGCTCAAGTTCGGCCTTAGAAAATTTCGATGAGTTTCATCAATTGTATAACAGAGGGATGATGCAAAGGATTAGGTGCCCGTCCCAAGGGATGAGACGATATGCCTGCAAAGGGAGCGGAAGAAATGCTTTTCTTAGCTAAATACAAGTTTCAACTTGTCTATTTCTCGTGTTCCTTCTCCATTTTAAACTGCATGAAAACAAAGCGCAATAAGCAAAGTAATATAAACGCCTGAACTGCTGTATAACGAGCTTGGTACGTCAATCTTCAGAGTACAATCTTTCGCCGATATGTCGTTAGTTCAGAATTGTTGTTCAGAGTTCATTTGCGAACAGAGTTGTCTCAGTTCACACCGCCGAAGCACCTGCTCACAATTGTTTGAGAACAGCGTTGTTGGCGAAGAATGCTCGTTTTGTGTAAACGGGCCTTGACACTCAAACTTAGAAAACACTGAAGCAGAAAACAATCCACTGAATAAACAGACAACTGAAATAGGACTTTGCTGTCAGAAAAACATTGATAACAACTTCACGATAAGAATCGCCTTTATCGCTGGCAATAGGAGAAACCGCTCCATGTTTTTCGAGCTCAATTTTAACTTTCCTCGCGTTGGTTCAACCTCTTCAGATGAGGATGGAGGGATTTTGAAATTTTAGTTTTTATCTTTTTGGTTTGTTGACTGAGTGTGCACACGCGCCTAACTTCCTGTTAGAACTGCTCCTGCTCAAGAACTTAAGAAAACTGCATGGTTAGCAATTTCGAAGAACCAGAAGGTGAAACTATCCTTATCCATCACACTCCCAGGGCTTTCAAAAAGCAAGAGGGAAGGCTCGCTATAGGCTGGGGAAGATAGTGCCTTGTGAGGGAGTAATATTTAAAACGCTTGGCTTATGGAGGGATTGCGAGGGAAAAGGGCGTAAGGATAGACAATCAGAAAGTGACAATAAGAAACCAGGCTCTGCTAACAGATAACAAGACGGTGAATGAATAGTTGCTCCCTCCAAGTGTTGAGGCGATATGCCTGCAAAACACAGAAAATACCCGTGAAGGTAGAAACTTCAGGGTTAACAGTTTTCGAAAGAGGAAGGGGCAAATACAAGGCAAATGCCGGTGGCTGTGGTATGTTGAATAATGGTGATTCCTTCGATGACTTGACATCCTTTCCTGGGAAATGCGGAATGTCCCATGTTACCTATATTAAGAATACTAAAAATAACATCCTAGTTAGTTGAGAAATCCCATTTTTCAATCATACCCTTCGCGTGACTTGTTGGGACAATCAATTACCGGTGGGCCTTAGTTGGTCTGTTCTATATCACCAAACTTGACCTCTGGTTTTGCGTTGTATGCATTGTAGGACCAGACCGACATTACAAATTCAAGCTGTTACGAGAGAGCTATAGATTGCTGCTTCATTATTGACGTCTTGTCAGTTAAAGAGAGTTCAATTTCCGCTGGGCTTTGCTCACATGAATCACTTTATCGACCCCGGAGACTCATGCGGAGTTTCTCTTTTCTGTAGCGTGATTGAATTCTCGTTGAATTTAATGCGGGACTTTTTGTAGAAAAAACTCACTACTCGCACCCTGATAAAGTGTCAAAAACTTGAGGTTAATCACGTTTAGAAATTCGAGAGGAACAAAATAGCAAATAATGATATTGGCAGTAAACCAAATTCATATCTTGAGATCTACTGGCAAATCATTGATATTTTCTACTGATTGGTGAAAATCATCTTTTTATTCTTAACATTTCAAACATTTTTGATGCTGTCTGGAGGATACATTTTTAAAAATCAGTCGTTTCTCAATCTCAAACAAAACAAAAAAAAATTTGAAATAGAAATATACAACATCTTGCGAGAAAAATTGATATGATTTTTCGCGTGATCACTGAAGAAGGTTCCAATCTCTCATTTTTACATTTTTCTACCAGACCTCGAAAATTAAACCCCGTAAAAAATCTGAAAACAGGCGCCTAAAATTAAAAAACGGACGAGAAATGAACAAATTTTGGTCATTATTCCGCAAAAATTGAGCCCAATCAAGAAACGGATAGCATCACGTGAATCGGCGTTAAAAAACATTGAAAATAGAGTTCACCATCATCCACTATTTGACATTTATTTTGATTTTGGTTGCGCAACTTTGCGTGCTCGCTGAACCGGTTGCGCGCATTGAATAAAATTGGTTGAGTGATCAAATTTTCACGAAATTCTGGGTAGAATCCAAATTTGTAATAAAAATTTCGGAATCCCGTTTAAAATAAGAAAGTTAGTGTCACTTGTGCGTGGTTGCGCGGGGTGCACAAATATTATATTTGATATCCTTGCAAAAAAATATGAAGATTCAAAAACAATTTTTTTTTGTTAACTACCACTTGGACGATTTTACTAAGGGGGGGGGGGGGGGGGACAACTCGTAGGACACCCTGTATGTCTGCCATTACTTCAAAATGACTTTATGGGCAACTTACAGTGAAAGCATCAATTCCTCGTTTTTGTTATCTGGAAAAACTTACTTGGATTTCATTAAAAGTCGTTTTAAAAATACAAAAAATTATGCTAAATGCCTAAACAAAATCTTCTGATTAGCGGAATATTATTTAGAACCAGATTTGTTTGCCATAAAATTGGCAGTTGAAAAATTTCATTTCACATAATTGTAGAAATTCAAAAACGATTTAGTGTAAATGATTAGTACAATGCTGTTTGGAAATTCGTCCTAACGAATTAAAAGAAAAAATTCTGAATTACTCAAATTTTTCATTCATTATTTTCATTAATTAACATTTATTTTCGGTTAAAAAAACATTTTCACCAAAGCTGATGGAATTTGGTGCATAAATCATCCATCATTTCGGGATGTACCAGTAATCTTGGCGTTAGGTTTAATCACTTCTAAGGGGTAGTTGAATTATTAGGATATTGAGCCCCAAAAACTTTGCTAAAGAAGTCTACGTAAGAGGGTCTTTTTTTCTTTGATTCGAATGCAAATTACGTCCGTGAATTGAATGAAACCACTCGGTTTGTTGCACGATCATCCGTTCTATCCCCATTTTGAAAAGTGGGAAGGGTTTTCGTTAACGCAAGGACTGAGCGAAAACGAGCGGCTGGATACAGCTCTCTGAGCACGATGGACACTACACATATACTATCCTTGGAGCTATCTTAATAGCTTCAAATCAGCAGAGTACCAGGTCGAGCAGAGTTTAACCATCACATTTTCATTGTTCAGTAGAAAATCACCCTAGCAATTGGAATACATGTTCAGTAATAGTGATATGAAGCCTCTCTTTAGATGTTAAGAGTCCCACACACGCTCAGTTTACCTGCGTAGTTTATCACGAGTGACGTCATGTCTGAGCTATTAACTGAGGAAGCTGCACTGTTCGCCCAGTTTTTTACTCCGGCCGTTGGCCTGTGCAAAAGTTTCTACTTTTTACCGTTAAATTACGCAGTTTCTTCAGTTAATCGCACAGTTTGGTCAGTTCTTGTCGCGGTGTTTATGAGCCTCTACTGACTCTCATCCCCTGTTCCCACCAAAAATGAGCAGGAAAGAACCCCTATGAATTCGTCCAGCAAATCGAAATCATGGGCAGCACATTTCTTTGAAGCAACCAGTCCTTGCTCCAGCGTTCCCGGCGTCTTCTTTTTCGTTGCTGCTCCTTTTCTACAAGCATAATGCTTGCAGCAAGCATACAGCACGTTGCTGCTTTTCTTCTTTGGTCCATTACTTCACAAATTATTAAATTTATTATTCACAAGTTCACAACTGAACTGCGACTCACCAAAAAAAAAACTGAGAGAACTGGGGGGAAAACTGAAGGTTGCCCACACACCTTCTGTTCAATAATCGTAAAGTTTTTTGCTCCGCCAAACTGCACATTTGAACTCGAGCGTGTATGGGCCCCTTTAACGTTTCAACGTTTCTACATCGAAGTTGGATAAAACATGTCCCTTAAAGCTTGTCCTGGTAACAACAGACGCCCTCCAAATTCTACAAGCTTTTCTTACTAACATAAATGTAGGCAGTGAGGAATATCTGGCCTTCGGTGCGTTTCCGTGAATTTCGTTTCTGGGAGATTGACTCATCTCTGACGGGATATCTCGTTTTTTTTCGCCTTCTCAATCCCCTTCACTCGCGTTTCCCCGTTCATATTTTATGTCAGTCGGCTTTCTTGCGGCTACGGGTAAATCCTCCTCTCATATTGTAGTAGTATTTGTTTTTGTTTTTTCGAAATCATTCAGTATTCCGGTAGGGTTTGCACCGCTTCGGGAGGTATATAATAATATACCTTCTTTCTCGCTTTACTTACCTGTATATTACTCGTATTTCATGACTTATTCACTTGTAGTACGAGGTTGTTTTTCAACATGAACCGTCCTGTTTTAGAGTGGATATCCAAATTAACTCACACTCTAAGCAGAAGTTCTAAAACTGTGTTCTGTATCACACTAGAAAGGCAATCGATCAATTTGCTAATCGTTTCATTTGGCCACTTAAAGATCGGTTAGGGATTTGAAAAATTCCCATGACCTGTGCATTATTTTTACCAATACGAGTAAACTATGGCAACTGATGTTGCTGACGTCTTTTAATTTCATACGGGAAAAACAATTAATGAAAAAAGGTCTGCAAAGTTGGGTGTGGTACATTCCTTCATCGTCTAAGAAAGAAAGCTGGAGACTACAGGCTCGTTATAACGATTCACAGAACAACCGCGCATGCGCAGACCGATATATTGATTTGCCGGCAATGAAACTCATAGGGGACCATCTGCAGTCGAACCCACACTTTCCCATAAATTGTCATCAAGATCGGGTGAAAACTGTTGGAATTAACCTTGTTATAAGTATCTGAAGACACTCGCACTGACAGGCACGAAACGAAGGATGTTCAAAAGAGTATGAAACGCAAAATGCGAGTGGGAATTTCGATTTTGGAGAAGAGAAAATGTTTTGTCTCCCGAAAGTGAAAACAAAGCTTTCGCTACCTGTAGGTAAACTCAAGCAAAATGATTAGAATAAACTTCATATTTTAGTTAATTCATTCTGTTAAGCGTATCATCATAACGACGCACAGAAATGCTCAGATCAAGATTTGTATTCTAATGATTCAAAGCAATATTGGCGGAGGTTCTCATGTTACAATGTAGTTGTTGTTTGCATAGAAAACATAATTGAGTAAACCCGAGTGGCCTGTGGGAAGCAGATTTCTGATGTTTATCTTGTTATGTAACGCCGGTGGAATCACAATATCTACCCACCTTTTGCTCCTCCTTTCTTCATTATCTCCGCGAACGAGGTTTTGAGTCTCCTATTCAATGGAGATTTTAATTGGTATTTTCCCCCTTTAGAATAATGTTACCTTCAGAGCGTGTGATTTTGCTGCAGTTGCCCTGCATTTTAAAATGTGCCGCCTGACACCCAAGTGGTAAATCGTACGTCCATCGTGTCTTATAGGGCCTGTGATGGTTGTGGACAGTCTCCCTTTCCCGTTCTTTGAAACTGCTAAGCCTGAATATAAACTTGAGCATTTCACTTGTAACTTCAGGGGTATCCTCTTGACTGTTGCAGTTATATCCCCGTAACCTTTGGAAAGGGCAGTTAGTCCATTCCATCACGTTCTTGTTATACGTTGGCAGAGCTCGTGCGTTCCATTACAAACTACAACGTATTAACTCATTGTACTTGGTTATTTTCCGTCTGTTCATTCATAAAACTGGGTTCACACTTCCTGATCATTCGCTGTGATGTCATTCATTGATGACCCAGAATTGATTACTCTCTTATTCATATGATAGATTTGTTAACATGTTGACACTTTCAAGCTTCTGAAAATTTGACGACAGAAAGAGAATTCAAATTTCATTAGTGCTATGTGTCACAGCATCTGAATAAGAAAGCAGAGTAGGATAGACCAACAGAAGATAAATAGTTCATGGTTGGCATATTGGAAACTACCAATGCATTAGCCACCTCATGACAACATAACAATTCAAATTTCGTTGATTAGAACCTAATCAAGATTGGTTTATTATTCAATAATAAACCATTGTAATCGCTCTTGAAAAAAAAAATTCTAACCCCCCTGAAAATTTCATGGTTTACGTTTTTTTACGTTTCAAAGGGTGTAGAATCCGAATCTGCAATACAAATCCGTCCGCCGTACGCACTAATTCTCTCAAACGACTGAAGCAAAAAAGCTGACGTTTTCAGGAAAAATCCATATTGGTCCGGCGACGATCCGATTCTTGAGCCAGCTCTCTCACTTAATTTAAAGTGCCCTTTAAGAGTTGTCAAAGTTTTGTAAAATCCCTAAAAACCTCAAAAATGTGTACTCTTTTTTTAAGAATACTCCACGAGGAATCGAATGAGCCCCTCCCCAGGTCCGTAGGTCAAACCGTTCCCGATCTATGGCCCGATTTATGGTGCCAACATTCTGGTTATTTTGGTTTATTATTGTTTTTGTGTTGATATCAGTAAAATAGTGACGTAGTGATGTAGTAATGTGGATACTGGAGTGAACTTCTAAAAGTCTTTGTACCCGATACACGGGTTGAAGCGTTCTGATTGCAAGCATTAACATTGCTTCTTCTTCTAAGGAACTTCATGTATATTCTCGGCATTCCTGTCCAAATTCACTTGGATGAGTATCTTTCGGGCCGAGCAATCGTAGTCGTCTTGCAAAATTTACCGCCTGGTTTGGTAACACAAAATGCTGCAAATTCTTCCACTGGGGTTTATTATTCAATTGGCTTGCGTCCATGATTTGAATTTATACTAAGCTTTGGTAGTGTGCTTGTTTCACAGTGATAGAGACGATTATTTAATTTCAGGAGGCACACAAGATTTGTATATGATCATATTTAATATGATCAACTGATCAATCCAAATAGGTATTTTGGTTGAGAACAGATTTACGTGCTCTATGCATACCTCCTGAAATTCAATAATCGCTCTATCACCTGTGAAACACGCACACTCCTTAGTACAAACACGCACAAAGCTTAGTATAAATTCAAATCATGAACGCAAGCCAATTGAATAATAAACCCCAGTGATAGAATTTTCAGTTTTTTATTTGCTACTCATCCATTATAATAATGCAGTTCATAATCTAACTGCTGTTTTTATGCTAATTATTAACACCCTAATTAACTAACTCAAATAAGTAAAAGAAATACTAGCACTCTGATTGTTTATTTTGGAAAGCATTCATTTATGACTATGAAAAGCTACTTTAACAACGTAAACTCGTTGTCTCCCGCCCCGTGAGTGAATTTCTACTATTCATGTCCTGCCAGTGAACTTAATTCCAAGTACGGTAAGTATATTATTGAACTCACTGTCTGAATCTGCAGATGTGCCCGGGGCATGTGCATTTCCTTGTTACTCCTTATTAACAAAATAAGGGTTTTTCCCTAATATTTTCAATTTTATTCGCTCTGAAAATGGATAAATTTCAATGATTTTATGTAAGTAAATCCACACCGTACGAAGTAGTTAGTTTGTGAATGGAAACCTGCTTAGGTAGCGTTCGATTCAAGAATGAGTGAAGGAGTAACTTTATCGCAAAGAGCTTCCATTGTTATTCTATCGCCTATAACTCGTTAGGTTGTGGGGACGTGGGTTGGCTTAAGTGATATGCGTATCGAATGGCAATACTGTCGTGTCGTTGGAGGCCACGAGATATTATATTATTCTAACCGTTTCTAAGCAGCGATCTGCTGGGGACTCTTTGAATGAGACTTTCGGAATGGAATGCGATTTTGGTTTTTTCTGCTTTCTCAGCAACAAGTTTACAGTGGTTTAAGAATTTTCTGAAGAATTTCTGAAATACCTGATTACATAGTTTGGCTTACGCTCAATGTGAACGCATGTTAATTTTAGTCTGTTTGTAGTTAATAAATAAAATTGCGATTTCCTAATACAAACTCTGCAAATTCTTCCACTGGGGTTTATTATTCAATTGGCTTGCGTTCATGATTTGAATGTCTACTAAGCTTTGGAGTGTGCGTGTTTCACAGGATGGAGCGACTATTGAATTTCAGGAGATATGAATGGAGCACGTAAATCTGTTCTCAACCAAAATACTATTTGGGTTGATCAGTTGATCATACTTGTGTGCCTCCTGAAATTCAATAATCGCTCTATCCTGTGAAATATGCACACTCAAAAGCTTAGTAGAAATTCAAATCATGAACGCAAGCCAATTGAATAATAAACCCCAGTGAAAGAATTTGCAGCGTTTTTGTACTACGTATGAAATCGTAGATAATATTATTTAGAAAGTGTTTGACGTATCAAAAAAAGAACATTACGAATGTTGTGGACAAAACTGACCTCGAAGATCAGAAATACTGTGATTAACAATCTTAGAAACAACACGATTGGCTCATGAAATCATGCAGCGCGGCCGGGATTCGGTCTTTTGTGTGTCGGTGGAACATCGAAAAATAGATTGAGGTGGTCGTAGCCAACTATGTCAGTTGTGTGATATATCGTGGTTCAAGGTCGAACGCTTTAACATTATTTATTGACAAAGAAATATAGAATTCGTTTCTACAATTCTTTTAGCGGCCAGTAACGGCTTACTGTTTCTCCCTCCTTATTTTTGCTGGAAACAATAAAAACAGAAATTATTACAAACTTAGAAAATACAGATGTGGGCGGCTTTAGTGAACTTGGATATCAGTCTATAACAGTCATTTGTCAGAAGCTTCCCTGAAACATTAACTCCATGCAACTTTATTACCCCTTCATTAAGCTCTTGAGTGCTGGTGAAAATATTTATGTAGGATATTTTTTGTTTTTCTCACTTCATAACATATATTATATTGATGTAATAATAGAAAGGTTGGGCCACAGTACTGTTATCAGCCTTTTGTGCACATTTATCAAAAATAGCTCTTATAATAGGAAGTCAGATTGGAAATTCAGTAGAATTTTCCATTTCAATTTCAGAATGTGATCAATATCAGCCTTTGAAATGGAAAATTTATCAAAAATAGCTCTTATAACTCTTTTCGAGTACACAGATTTTATGCAACTTGATGTAATTTGAACGCTTCAAAATTCTCCAAACAGAAGTTCATATAGGAACCCTCTTTCCAAGATCAGTGATCAATAATTCATCACGGTGTAACAAATTGATCCCTTGTAAAGAGAATTACATTGCACCTATCAGCTGGTACGCTCCTTGTAGTTTACGGGGCGGTTTCCGATATGTTACCAACGGTTCGCATCAGTCCTGACTTTCTTTTTTCTTGCCCTTAGTGTGACCGAAAGGATCAACATACATCAATCTAAGTGAGCTCATTCGATTAATTGAAGTAATTTATACCAAAAACTAACGAAAAACGGTACCTATTTCAAAAGTTTTTGAGATCTTTTCATATTTCAGGTCTACTATTCCACCCTTTACTGTTGTTCGAAATTTTTTTGCCGAGAACTCTGTCCCAAGTTAACCCTCTAAGTGATTTTTGACGACCCAATATTTGAACATTCGAATGAAAGTCCACATTACTGCGGTTAAACAGATTTTAAAACGCGGCGCTGGGCGCCTCGCTTACTGCTTACAGCCTGCGGATGAAATTCGAAAAACATGGAATATGCATCAGCCATGCTATTTTTGCGGTTTTTCTTTCGCTAATTTCTCATCATTCTGCTGGTTTCAATTTGGTATTTTGGTGGACGGATGAAGATTGAGCCCAAGTCTGAGGTGTCATTATCTGGACGGTCATAGTTCGCGAAGACGGTCCCATCTTTCGGGATCGAGAGAAAAGCGATGTAGAAAACTCAGCCCAATAATTGTTAAAACTGTGGGTACTGTCCTAGTCTGTCCCCGCACGCAACCCCATTGCAACCTCCCACACATATCGAAAAATATCTATGTCTCCTATCGATATAGGTTCACGCTTTCGATGTGTGTTCGAATGTGTTCCGTCTAGTTTGTTGGCCTGGATGCTGGCTTCGCTCGCATCTGAAAAACAAAAAAAATATCCTAAATCAATCATTCTAGTAAAGTATAGATCAGTTGGACAAATATATCAAAATTAATCATGAACATATCGATTGCTTTCTTATTTCCAGTGCTTGATTTCTAAAAATTGAGGTACCGGAACTCTATATATGTAATATGCCAATATACGTACCATATATACACCCAGGACCATCCGGAATACCCCCCAGGGGAACAGGGGTTCCGGGGTACCTCCCGGAGTCCATCTGTTAGCTTCGAGCTACAATTATATGCTTTAATAATAAATTGCGAGTTAATTTACCGTAATAGATGATACATAATAACATAAGTTTAATAAATCAGTGATCAGTTAAATACATGATGTTCTTAATCACGCTCGTAAGTTCACTCACTGACAAAGAATTTTAACCGTCGATTTTTTCATTTTCAAACTTTTTTGTGCAGATAATTTAGTTTTTTTACAGAGAGAGGTTCCGGAACGCCCTTCCGCCGCGTTCCGCCTGAAATCGAGCCCTGCTTATTTCTGAGTCTCTATCCTGCCCTTCTCATTGGTTCGTTTACAAAACTATCGATATATTTTTCGATATGTGTGGGAGGTTGCAATAAGGTACTAGAACAGTACCAAACTGTGCTTGTGGGCTGAGTTTTCTACTTCCCAATTCATTGAAAACAGGTAATGTGAGGGTTGGGCTGAATTTTCTACTGCTAGAAGGGATTTGGGCTCAATCTTCCATCGCCCATTTTGGTGTCTGCTATTTCGGTTTTACCGATGTGACGGATGTGCCCTAGTATTACAGATCTCCGTGGTCGACTGACTAAAATATACCTATCGTAATAATGATGTTTGCTGATTATGTAAATGAGGATTCGCAGAACTATAAAGGATTATAGCGCTTAAGATGACTCACCACTAACTTCCATAAAAGGAAGTACATTATTTTCATCTTATATACATCTTATATGTATAAGGTATCCTATATTCATCTTATATGTATAAGGTATAAGTAAATTATGTTATACATAATATCTCGCGTCACCCCTCCCGCGTTCCACTTCCGCGTGGCATTTTCGTCTAGTTAGTCCAGGGCTAAAGCGCGTTCCTTGCTAAAATCGTTGAGTTCTCTGTAATTTGAAACTTCTATGAACAAATTTTGAGAGGATATCCAAATGTTTCGGCGTGGCATTTTCGTCTAGTTAGTCCAGGGCTAAAGCGCGTTCCATGCTAAAATCGTTGAGTTCTCTGTAATTTGAAACTTCTATGAACAAATTTTGAGAGGATATCCAAATGTTTCGGCAAACAACATACATCCACTTCCGCGTGGCATTTTCGTCTAGTTAGTCCAGGGCTAAAGCGCGTTCCATGCTAAAATCGTTGAGTTCTCTGTAATTTGAAACTTCTATGAACAAATTTTGAGAGGATATCCAAATGTTTCGGCAAACAACATACATCCACTTCCGCGTGGCATTTTCGTCTAGTTAGTCCAGGGCTAAAGCGTGTTCCATGCTAAAATCGTTGAGTTCTCTGTAATTTGAAACTTTAATGAACAAATTTTGAGGGGATATCCAAATGTTTTGGCAAACAACATACATCCACTTCCGCGTGGCATTTTCGTCTAGTTAGTCCAGGGCTAAAGCGTGTTCCATGCTAAAATCGTTGAGTTCTCTGTAATTTGAAACTTTAATGAACAAATTTTGAGGGGATATCCAAATGTTTCGGCAAACAACATCCATCCACCCGAGCGACAGATGTTCGATTTCCTAGAATGTTCTGGTCTAGAAAGTGTATAATTCGGATCAATATAAGGACCATCTAATTCTAAGTTAATAAACCTTTGTGTAATAAATACGTTTTGTATTATAACGTCCGGTAGAAAATATATTTCCATTCATGTTATTAATACAAGTTGGTAACCCTCACCGCTCCCATCGCCAGACGAGCCATCTCTCCTCGCACAATTGCTTCGTTTCATCCTTTTTCAGCTGACAAACTTTCTAATTACTTTATACCCTCTTTGAAATCTCCATTTCCCACTGCACGTGGTCAATACTCTTAGATTCATTTCAATAATTTTCTCTCTCGCTCCTTCGAGATTTCAATCGCATGCTGGTAATTTGTATACTACAAAGAGCTTGTATTTTACTTACAGTTGAGCTTGTTTCTTTTGATTTCGCTCTTGTATATTTTAAAGGCATCATTTTCCTTTTTTCTTTGCTGGCAGAAACAGTAGCTACAATTATTTTGCTATAAATTTAAAATACAACTTTCTCTCTCCACCTCTCTTTACACAATTTTTTTGTATCCTTTATTTATTTTCAATATACTGAATTAATTTTATGAGCTTTATTAAAACTCAGTAGGAGTAAAGTGTGCAACTTACTTTTGAGATATTTCCCTTTCTCATCTGCGTTTAATTGAGTTGATAGCTCATGTTTGCTTCATCTATCAGTAAATCTTTATATGTTCACCAATTATTCAAACTACACAGGATTTTAAGTTACCCTATTTGTTCCAGTTCTATAGAAGTATAGATTTAAAATATATTATACTTGGGTCATTCTAAAATTATGGGTGCTTTTATGTCACAAATCCTTGCCTGCCACCCTATTTGTCCGATAAATTTGGAATTTTCTCAACCTCGAACAGTACATAAATCCATGGATTTTGAGTTGAATAGCTACATAGATATTTAATTATATTTGATCAACTACCCAATTCCTCACAACCTACAACTGTCACAAGGTGTTGCTCCAGTTCTTGGCTTTGGGTTTATTATTCAATAATAAACCATTGTAATCGCTCTTGAAAAAAGAAAAAAAAAAAAAAAAAAAAAATCTAACCCCCCCCCCCCCCTGAAAATTTCAAGGTTTACGTTTCAAAGCGTGTAGAATCCAAATCTGCAATAAAAATTTTTCCGTCCCTACGCCGTACGCACGATTTCTCCCGAACGGCTGGAGCAAAAGATCTGAAATTTTCAGGAAAAATCCATCTTGGTCCGACAACGCCCCAATTCTTTAGCCAGCTCTCTCACTTAATTTAAAGTGCCCTGTAAGGATTGTCAAAGTTTTGTAAAATCCCTAAAAACCAAAAAAAAAAAGTCAAGACGGCCTAAATTTGGACTTTTTTGAAGAACTTTCCATGAGGAATCGAATGAGCCCCTCTCCAGGTCCGTAGCTCAAACCATTCCCGATGTATTGCCCGATTTATGGTGCCAACATTGCATCCACATTCACCACATCACTAGGTTACTGCGATCAAAACAAACAACAGCGTTTTTTTTTTTTTTTTTTTTTTTTTTATTGCAGTAACCTAGTGATGTAGTGAATGTTTTATAGCCGATACACGGGTTGAAGTATTGTGATATGCATGCTCCGTCTTTTTTCAAATAGAATATTTTTCCATAGCTCTTGAAAAAAACGCTGCAAATTCTTTCACTGGGGTTTATTATTCGATGATTCATGATTTGAATTTCTACTAAGCTTTAGAGTGTGCGTGTTTCACAGGAGATAGAGCGATTATTGAATTTCAGGAGACACACAAATAATCAACTTCCAAAAGATATTTTGGTTGAGAACCGATTTAAGTGCTCTATGCATATCTCCTGAAATTCAATAATCGCTCCATCACCTGTGAAACACGCACACTCCAAAGCTTAGTAGAAATTCTAATCATGAACGCAAGCCGATTGAATAATAAACCCCATTGAAAGAATTTGCAGCTATTTTTCTATTTACTTAATGCGATAGCTCATAGTTTTAAAAAATTCAAAAAATGTTTTAGTCGGAAGATTGACTCTACTTTGAGAATACACGATTGAAAAATCAAATTCCATTGTTATAGGAGATTTTCTCTCAGTTCTAGGTGTGTCACAAGGTTTGGTTCTCACGACAAACATTTTTTTCAACCTTTCCCCACACCCTGAAAGAGATATTTTTGGTTGTCGTAAAAATGTGTGGCAGCAGGGCTGCAACATGTCTCCCTCAGGCTTCTTGTTTGTTTTTCATCAGTTGTGATCTGCGTTTCCGAAAGTTCGATGAGTGTCGTAAATCATCTGCGTGTTGTAATACATTCTCAAAACCTACAACAGTGCTACTCCTCGAGAAGTTGCCCAATTTAGATAAAACCAGCGAGTTACTATCAACATTAATTTCAAGTTTGATATTACGTTGTTTCCATCCAGCAATTAGCCACACAGTGTCTGGTATCTCATCATAACCTCTTAATTCTCACAACGTACAACCGTTCTCACGCCTTACAAAAAAGAAAATTCCCCCAAAATTCCATATCTTCAAAACTATTCAGTAAAGTGTGTGCCCACTCTCAATCGGAAGGGACCAAAAAATTGAGAAAATCGAAATTCAGTTTTGAGACTTGTTTGCCCTCAAAATCACCCACAATTTTATAATGACCCACTTATCAATTCAAATGTTGTGAATGGTAGAAGTATTAGAGGCCAGAATGAAAGTCAACGTGTCAATACTCCTCAGCGAGTGATTCCTCAATAACGAAAATCAGCACTTCTTTTTGAAAGACGTTCGGTTACGTAGGACGTTCCTATTTCTTCCAGCCCGTAGAAGGAGGGAGTCAGCATAATGCGGGGCTTGTCAGCTTGCGGTAGTCTCAATCGATGCGGTCAGTTTTCCCGTTGAGTGAGTGCCCTTGATGGAGGGTGGGCTCCCATGTCTCTTCTGTGGAGCTACAGCTGGTATCACATTGTTCTAATAGGCTGACTCTTTCTAGGTCAAGACCTTGAAACCAGAATACCCTTTACCTTCCCGTTATATATCACATTTTATTCTCTTCTTCAAGGTGGATAGGAGACATATTGAACAACCGCTAAACTTTTTGCGTTGGATTTATTCAGTATTGGGTTTTGTGACATGGATGTGATTTGGTACAGGTTGAATAATACCTGCTCCACACCGTTTTTTGTTTTTCGAAACCACAAAGTTATGTTAAGGGAAAGAGGGATTAAGGAGCAGAGTATATATTTTATTTTATCTCCTGATTAACATTTCTTACGCAATGGATGTACGAGTATAACAAAAAGCTGTATATTAAAAAAATATCTGCCCACGAAGTAGAATAGAATGGTCAGAAAACCTTTTCTCAGCAATGCGACGGTTTTGAATGTAGATACTTGAGTTATTCCAAAAGTCAGAATGAGCTTTTACAGTCCCTTCTAGGTAATCAACAAGCTTGCGATTCGATTGGTCAATGAATCAATCAATCAAATCATTTATTTGTATAAGTGTCAGTACACATTGCAATGAGGTTGCATTGTTTAAAATGCAACAAAAATTGTGGTTCATCTGTATATATATAACAATAATTATAATTTATCTTCAAGCTGTTAAAAAACAAAAAAAAAGAAATAATAATTCTTATATTAACATAGCGGTGTTTAATTAATAGCATTCATGATTAAAAATTTGATGGTACTGTTAATATGAAGTTAATTTATATGATATAATATTCATTGTATCGTAGATTAAGAAAAAAGAAAACAGTCACTCATTCAATAAGATAGTCCGGAGCAATAGTGCTTTGTCTATATAACTATAAACCGCACCTATCAACACCTTGTCGTCACCCACATCCAAGATTTTCTCCAACATATCCAGGGCGTACTCGCTGGGAACTGGGAATCCCCCGGGAACATATTTATCCGGGTAGTATTTTCTGTGGTGATGGTAGAGCGGGCAGACTAACATGAATTGCACCATCGTCTCCAGTTCATTCATGTTGCAGTTCAGACAAGGGAGGGAGCAGTCTATTTTATGTGTGCTCCTTTTGATCTGGAATACAAGTTTCCCTTTATATGCCATTCTCACTTGCGCAATGGCCCTCTCAAGATTGACATCTCTTCCCGCTCCAAAGTATTTTGCTCGCCCCTGATGAGAAGTGCATATTTTGGGATATATCTCATTGTATCTTGAGTGAATTGCACTTTCCAAGTCTCTCGAGTACATGTTGTTTTCCCATCTTTCAAACAAATTATGTTTTTCTTTTTTGAGAAGTTCGGGGCTTTGGTTTTTCCATATGTCTTCGGATCCAATCAAGCTCAGCCAATGCTGTATTCCAGGCAAGTGATCAGACACGTGGATGCTGATTCGATTGGTCTTACAGCTTGAGCTACATATTTTGACCACTTTTGTTTCAGAGCCTCCATCACTCTTTCCTTTCTGAATCACCACACATTACTATTTGGGTATTCTTGGATGACATCACTTATAATAACCAAACTCGGATTCAGAAACCACTAAACACATTTGCCTCATTAAATTATTACTATTAATGCCTTAACCTGTACTCAGGGGGTTCGTTTATATGTTTTCCAGGTGATGGCGGAGGTCTCATTGCCTTGAATTCCCGCCGAGGATGTGATTTTGAAGGCGGCCATGTCCTACGGAGCCGAGAGAAAAAGGTTCTACTGCCGGGAATGGGTCTTCATGAAACTGTCTCATCTGGTCGAGCAGAAGAAGGCTGGTGGTGCAGTCATCGTTGGAGGTCCGGGCAGCGGCAAATCAGCTATCGCGGCTGAAATCATTTTCCCAACTGCAGGTAATTTTCAAACTTCTGGTAATCTGCTTTTACTGTCTTATTAACTTGGAACATTCTTTTGTGATGACTCATTTGCTGAATACGGTCAATAACTCTTATCGCCGTGACGTGTTAAGAATCATTGCCTCAAATGCCGCGTGTTTATTAATTGTTTTTGCGACACTTCTTGTTCATCAACTGATTTGCCGACTCGTTTTCATTTTGTTCTTACTACCCCTTCATACATTTTGGAGTTCACCACCTATATCCATGTTCCATTTACTGAGTACATATTGGTTTCCGATGTAGCCCCTAGTGGTGTCTCAGATCAACTCAACTAGTTCATAAGTAAAATTGTGGCTTGAGATTTATCCCAAAGCAAACGTATTGATTTCTTCAAACTCTTCACGGCGTTATCAATAGAAGACCAGAATTGCTTTCGAAGTTCAACTATCGTCGTTAACGTTTTTTCATGCTGGAGTTTCACCCACTTCAGATCCTCCAATACTCTTCGCGAAGCTCCTTTTTGGAAAGCTCTCCTTGAGCTCTCTCAACTAATGGAATATACTAAAACTCGTGAAATTTCCCTTTGTGGATCCCCCTGGCGAGACGAATGACAAAATAAATGGAAAATAATTTGCAAAATGTACGAGGTACAATATAAAAAGTTGGGTGAGCTTCCTCTTTTTGTAAAATGAACTTAGTTAATTGAAACATGAGTTTCAGTTGATTAAAAAATGTGATTAATAATAATTATTAATTATTGAAACAGTCGGGTAATTGAAACACGATTAAAAAAGTTAACTGAAACGTGAGATTAGAAACATGAGAAAACAGTTTAGGAGCGGTTAGTTGAAATTTAATAGTTTAGGAGCAGATTAGAAGCATAAGAAACAAATTTGCGAAAATTCAATCTATCATCAAACTACGCACTCATCGTTGACCTAAAATTGGGTATCTACTACTGTATGAATGTCAATGACGATTGCATTTTTGAGAACTTGACAGGGTCTACATTTACTACGCCGTTCGTGAAAATGCAAGAAACTTTTCGGAAAAGTACCGGCGTTTTTAGCCGTGTAAGAGTGGGGGATTGAAGTAGTTAAGTAGAGGCGCAGTGGAATACTTACATACTTAGGGATTCTCGCTCTGGTTGAGTACAAATATTTAGAGGTGAAGAAGGCCATACACAGGGTACAGTGCTACGATATTTTCTGAGTATGATATAGGATTTCTTGTAAAAATGTTGCCGATACGTTCACAGGTGGGCGGAAGCTGGAACTACCTGTTGAGTTATGGCAAATGAAGTGATGGAATGTATTAATACTCCTTTTAAGGACTGATGTGGTTACAAGCGATACCCTCAGGATACTTAGAAGCTTTAATGCTCCAGTGTATAACCACAGGCGTATCAGTTTCAAGACACGATAAGGGGATATCGAAGCCATCGAAATTTACTTTTTCGCCTATGCCTGGATCATTGCTAACTCAAAAGCGATGAAATCCGTAGACACTGATCTTGTGACTGTCCTCAAATTTGGAATGGGCCTGATCTACTAGATTTTGACAAGTGCGAGTTGTTTAATGAAATCGGTGATAGAGCACGCGCATTCCCTACGATAAAAATTGTGAAGAACATTCTACTAGCCAACTGCAACGATCCCTGAAAATTACACAGGTTTCTTTCGAATTTGTTCTATGTTTTGTCTGTGCAACGAAGAGAACGATTCAACTACACAGTAGTCGTAGTTGATCCGATTGATTCATGATTGATAGAGCGATTAGTGTTTGAATAAAACCATTTGTTATCAATTGAGTCGTGGGCAGCACACACACGGACTAGCGCAAAAACTATTGTCAGCCACTCCCCTTCGTATTTAACCAACATTTTGTTAATCCCTTTTTTTATGTCAAAAAACAGCAGCAGGCAGTGTAGATATAATTACTCACGTACTGCAAAGCGAAAGACTTCGAGGATTGAGGTTGACTAAGTTTGACCTTCCGGCGGGCGCTCCTTGGCGAGTCACACGAGCGGGCCCGTCCCGCACAGCTAATCATAATCTTGGATTTCTGGCACATAAAACGCGTTTTTTTGAACTGAAAGGAGGTTTTTTCAAAGGAAAACCGTTATCTGAATAAACTCTGGTATATTTGAAAAAATCTGAACCTCAACATGCTAGCAAACACTCTAGTAACAATAATATCTTTTTCACAATTACTTAGCAATTTATTCGATCAGAAATGTGGAACTTATTTTACCTTTACAAGAATATTCGTACGTACCTATCCCTACCTACTAAACAATATCCGTCAAATTCTTATCAACCGTCATCGGCTAGCAAACATTTTGAAAATGTAAAAGAAGTAAAGAAAATTTTTTAAAAAAATTGAAGAGCAATTCTGAAAAAAAAAGGAAAATTACTTCAATGTGTGGTAACACAGGGACTTTATGAAACTATAAAATTACTCTTCGTAGGTAAGTCATTGAAAAAAAAATCAAAGTTGAAGGTTCACGTGCTTCACTGCGTGCGGCTCACTCGGACCTGTCGACTTCAATCGAAAGATTGCAACTGATAACATTTGTTTTTCCGGGGTCAGACCACGGGAGTCTATTGGGAAGATCGTGAACTAAGAATACCTTGCTCTCCCGAGACTTTTCCTCAGCGCCTTCCCACCGAAATTCCAAGATTTCTGGCTTTGCCGCACGCAGTGCGGCTACGCGCCCGCCGGAAGGTTAAGATAGGTTGATAAGTTTAGACATGAAAAAGATAAAATATTAAATCACTTGGACAAGCTCTCCGTATTCTGCGACAAAAAAGGTGGAGGCTGATACCGAAAATGTCCATGTACTTTTGATTCCCGCTTCTTTGGAACCGAATTAATGGCAAGTTTGACAGAGAGTTTGCTGCATAACCTTGGAAGTTAGTAGAGCCGAAATGGGCTTAGTACGCTTGTGTTAAACCCAACTTTAAAATTTTACTCTCAGGGGCAAACGAAAAACTCGACCGGAATCGAGGCCAGGGTACACAGTTTTTAATGTGTTCTTAATGTGTTTCCAAAGGGTTTTGTATGTGGTTTTTTCTCTTTCAACTCGTCTTCTGGCCAATAAGAAATCTATAAAAACCTAATTATTTACTTTGGAAGTAATTGAACATTATTCTACGGATCTTTATTCATTTATTGCTTGTTATCCTTTTCCTCCTTGAATTCCTTGGTTCCCATTAGCTCTCCTCTTCCGCCCATTTCAAAACGTCTTGGTATTTCCACTCAATTTGTTTACACCCATCAAATAAAATAAACAATACGTAGGTTACTCCCCCCCGCCTCCCCAAATTTGCAGGATCAATAAAATATAATGTGATAAGGTCTTGCAAGTTCCACGTTCCACAGTTCTGAGACAAGTTGTGTGATGACTGGTGTTAGAGTTTTTCTAACGTTCCAAGGATTGTACAATTTTGAGTTTCTTCTTTTACAGGGCACACTGGACGGCCTCAGAGGTCTCTAAACCGTAGGCTTCTGGCGCATCACTCCTGCCAAGCCCACGACCGCTCGTCTACGTCCATCCAGCAGTTCATTGCGAGCCTCGTCAGGCAATTGACATGTTTGGAGAACCCACCTTTCAATAGCCTGGCCGATAAAATCGGTTCGGATCCAGAGGTAAGCTCTCAACACTAATTTTAAAAAATTCCCCCACCGCCTGCTGGTATAAAGTATTTTGGCCTTGCTCCTCAATCTCCTTTTTGGGAGTGCATGCCTTCCTGTTTTGTCACAGAAACCCTCCCGGAGGAAAGACCAAAATTACTCCTTTAATAGACGAAAAAACACACTTGAGCCTCGCGCAGAATTTCTTGAAATCTCGAAACACTAGATTAATACCCTTATGCTAAATTAACACAATTATAGACTAACCGAATAATGGACCTGACAGTTCTTCGAAGGATGGAATGTATATTCTGCCTGTAGATGCGGGCATTTCTTTGCTGAGAATGAGAGAGGGACTACAGCATCATCAAAAACAGTCCTAGGAGTGCGAATTTAATGAAAAAATATAAAAAATTGACCCCTCATAAAAGGGACACCCTACTTTGTGTATATCTTAATTTAATTACATTCACTTATTCGTGAAACGTTCAGCGATTGTGGCGATTTGTCACTATTTCAACACCGTCGTAACTTTTGTCGTATATTCGCAAGTGCGAACTTTCTTTCTTGATATCACTATTCCTTTGGATCTGATCGGTCAACCTGGATTTTCGCAATTAGGAGATGAGCTTTCGAGGAGAGGTACCTCAAATCTCCTGTGTTCTCCAGAGTGCAATCGATTTCCCTCGTGATCCATATCAGTTCGGCGGTAGCTCTTCAATTTCGCTTCGTAATTAGTTCTGCAGCGTAAGGCACTTGTCGAGGCTCGGATCGGGGACTAGACTGGATTAAAGTCGTTGAATAAAAACTTGAGGTGTTGTTGAAATTAAATCATTCGACATCCAATTTTCAGATACTGGCCGAGCTAATTGCATCCATACATTCTCCATTTCTAGGCGGGTAGAGTCAAGGGATTCCTGTAATGCAAACAAACACTTCATTGAGATGCAAACTAGGCATCTTAACAGACTAGGCAGGATACTAATGCATTGTTTCTAAATTTTGTTTTCATCCCATTTTGTATAAAATTGAGTCCTTTCAATTATTAGAAGTAATTCAACGATAGTATTCGTTTCGAAACTACTTTGTGCCATGCAAATGTTATTATTCATGGCATCAAGATAAAATGAATCAATTAGTCACAGACCCAAATATTTAATATTTACTCAAGAAAGGGTGTAATTTCGAAGGGCGGGATTGCTTGTCCACATAAATGACATAAAATTGAAATACAAATATTTACATAACATGAGGAAAGTTTAAGCAGCAAGTAAATTAAATTATAGAGCAATTTAATGCTACAGCTAAAACTTATTAAACTACATAAATAACATCAGTTTTGGTTTATCATTCAATAATAATAAAAAAATTATAACCCCCCCTGAAAATGTCATGGTTTACGTTTCAAAGGGTGTAAAATCCGAATCTGCAATAAAACTTTTTCCGTCCGTCCGCCGTAAGCACGATTTCTCCCAAACGGCTGAAGCAAAAAAGCTGAAATTTTCAGGAAAAATCCACGTTGGTCCGGCGACGCCCCAATTCTTGAGCCAGCTCTCTCACTTAATTTAAAGTGCCCTTTGAGGGTTGTCAAAGTTTTGTAAAATCCCTAAAAACCTCAAAAAAAAGTCAAGGCGCCCTAAATTTGTACTCTTTTTGAAGAACACTCCACGAGGAATCGAAAGAACCCCTCCCCAGGTCCGTAGGTCAAACCATTCCCTTTCTATGGCCCGATTTATGGTGCCAACATTCGCGTTATTTTGGTTTATTATTTTTGTGTTGCTATCAGTAACCTAGTGACGTAGTGATGTAGTAATGCGGATATTGGAGTGAACTCCTAAAAGGCTTTGTAGCCGATAAAGAGGTTGAAGCATTCTGATAACCATAAAAAACGACTGCAAATTCTTCCACTGGGGTTTATTATTCAATTGGCTTGCGTTCATGATTTGAATTTATACTAAGCTTTGGAGTGTACGTGTTTCACCGGTGATAGAGCGATTATTGAACTTCAGGAGGCACACGAATATGATCAACTGAACAATCCAAATACGTATTTTGGTTGAGAACAGATTTACGTGCTCTATGCATATCTCCTGAAATCAATAATCGCTCATCACCTGTTTTTTCGTATAAATTCAAATCATGAATTTAAACCCCAATTTAGTGGAAGAATTTGCTGCGTTTTTCGGCATGATTCAAATTCTGTTAGCGCAGTCGGTGTTGGCCTATGTAATCTATGTATACAATTAAATTGAGTGTGCTAAACAATTTTTTGGTGTACCAGCCTTGAACCTTCAGAATTGTGTACCAGTGGCGGCTCCCCCCCTGAAACCTCTGTGGTCCACTGATACCTTAAGGAACAACCGCGAATGGAACGTGAAACAAAAATGTGCTCTACTCAACCAAACTCAATTTTCAACTACCAATATGCAAAGGAGATCAATCTTTTCCGCTTTCTCACCTTCTAATCGTCAAACAAACGACTCAATAATACATTTAAATTGTTTCCAATATAAATTCTTAAAAGAACCTCTTCTTCTTCAAATACCAGAACAAAGTTAATATGATAGCTGATTGAGCTGTAGAGAAAAGTAATAATACACAAAGTTTGTAGTATATGGACGATGAATAATTATAGTTGTAGACCTTAAATCGTTCGAGACGGTACGGAAAGCTTTAAGAGGACATAAAACCGATCAACTTGATTCATTGTCAATTGCTTTAAAGGAAATTACATTAATATATTCAGCTAGGTACGCAGTTGGAAACGTTATCAAGTTCCACGGCACGTGAGGGTCGTAAAATCGTTTTATAATGCATTCGGGTTGCGATATAGCGATATAAATACTTGAGAGTTAGGACCGACTTTGACCGAGGAGATAGTAAAATTGGATTATTTTATACAACTACCGGCTCAAATTGAGTGTATGCGAATCCTCTTTGAGATACACCTCCGCTATGAAATGTACAAAACCGTGTCAAACCAAACATTTTAATGGTATGCTTCATGTTACCAACCAAAGTTTTCATTGTCGAAAATTTCCATTGATATTATTCAATTGTTGCTCAAATAAAGAGAAAGTTTTGACGAGTGGCCGTCGAACAAAGGAAAAGTAAAACGGTTATTGTTCCTTTTCGGGCAAAAATGCGATTTATTTCGTTTCCCACCACGTTAAGGGTGGATCCTCCGCCAGGTAATGCAATGGGGGAGTCTCGAATAATGGGTTTTTATATGTGGATGCTTCACCGCTAAGGGCTAAGGGAAAATTGCATCATCGGTCTGAAAACATTCTCTGGATCTCTCATACTTCTTGTCAATCTTTACCAATCGGATTTATCTATAAATCAAATTCTTGGAAGTCTTTAAGAAATTTCTGAAAAGTATTCAGATGATTACTCCTGGGATGTGGGTTCCTACACTCATGAATGACGTAATTTTAAAAGACGCGTTAAGAGTTTTGTGTACTGTTCTCTAAATATTCAGAAAATTTTGATGATTCAAAATAATCCATTCCTGTTTAAAGAGATACAAAATGGTATTTGTTTTATCCATCACTCAACTCTTAGGGGCTATTCAAATACAAAATATTTAATGTTCAAAAATAACTGTCGCAGTCGCGCTCAGAAAGACCCAGAAGGACTTAGTTGAAAACACACTGGAAAACGTCTGCCAAGTGGGTGTGACACATAGCTTCCTCGTATCCATAACATGACTGTATAGATCATTGAAAATTATTATTGACTAAAGAACTTCAATGATGGTTCAATATGGTTCGATCCAAGCTCGAGGCTAAAACTTTATTTTCTCTATTACTCACGAGGACCATCTTTACATCAGTCATGAACTCCAGGAGTTATGCGCGTAACAAGGATTTAACGCTTGCGCATGCGCAGAGGCTACTATTGATCCAGGGGTCATGAAACTTATACGGGACTATCTACACCCCAACCCGCACAATCCCTGAAAATTTCATCGAAATTGGTCAAGAACTCCCAGAGTTATGCCTGCAACAAGGATTTCGTTTGCGCATGCGCACAAGCTACTATTGATCCAGGGGTCATGAAACTTATAGGGGCCCATCTACACATCAAACCGAACAATCCCTGAAAATTTCATCGAAATCAGTCATGAACTCCCGGAGTTATGCGCGCAACAAGGATTTAACGTTTGCGCATGCACAGAGGCTACTATTGATCCGGGGGTCATGAAACCTATAAGGGACCATCTACACTCCAACCCGCACAATCCCTGAAAATTTCATCAAAATCGGACTATAACTTCGTGTAGTTTTGCCCGTAAAAGGATTTGCTGACAGACCGACAGACACACAAACACACAGACAGGCACGGAACCAAAATTGTTCCGAAAGGTCTAAAACACAAAATGCGAGTGGAATTTTTGATTTTGGAGACAAAAAAATTTTCACATTCCGAAAGTGAAAACAATCCTTCCGCTACCTTGGTAGACTCGGAAGCAAAATAGTATTATGACTCGGCAGTACCTGTTATTCTGTCAACCTGCTTTCTAATTTAATAATGTGGCAATTTCAAGTAATATTTAATACTAAACGAACAATACCTTAGTGACGCATTAACAGCATGGCCGGCGGCGACTATGATACCCTCCGGGATGAATGCTGTATTTATTTGTTTGAAATGCCTTCCTTTTGTTACAGATTCAATCAGCAATATCTCCTGATGCCCTTGCTGTAGATCCCGATGAAGGTTTTCGGAAGGCCATTCTTATCCCGCTGGCTCAAATCCAACCTCCTCCGAACCAGTCTTTCTTCATACTGGTGGACTCCATAGACGAGACGGTTTTTGCATCCACTAAACCTCCAGGACCAATTTCTCATGGCAGCAGCAAGACCATCGGTGACCTCCTAGCCAACAACCATCACCTGTTCCCCTCTTGGCTGCTTCTCTTCATCACTGCCAGGAGACAGAATAAACACATTGCCAAAGCGTTTTCTTCCTACAAGAGGATTACTATCGATGATCTCAGAAAATCTCAGGTTAGTGATGTAATTATATAAAATATGATTTGTTTCAAGCTTCCAAGTTGTAGATTCAAAGTATCTATTGTATGTTTTTGTTATTAAAATTTGATTGTTCAATTGACACATTACTACCTCCTCAAAACCGTATATTTGCTTATTATAAAAGACAATAGTTTTAAAAAAAGACTAAAGCTGTAGAAAATATTGAATGAGGCCTTTGTTTGGGGGCGGAGGGGATATTAATTAATACATTTTTGTAAATCTTTTGCTGATTATTCCCAAAGTATTTGTGAGGTATAGTGATCCCTCAATGGTTAATAAATTTGACACTAACAGCAAATACAAAATACGCATATTATCCTCGTTGCAGTCAAAGCAAGCAATAGAGTGGTCCGTCGGTAGAACCAATAATAAAATACGGTAGTTCGAATTGAATGAAAATGTAACGCAGTTGTTTGGTTCCAAAAACATCTCTAAATATATTTGCATTCCTTTGCATTTAGAGTGCCGTGTTTAAAATTATTGAACATCTCTGAATATGCATTTGTTTCCAAGTAACGACGGCTCAAAAGACTTTGAAACAGTAAACTCAGTGCAAATTTACCCGTAGAAGAGGATGAGTTTCGGAGTGGGCTTTCTGAACTTTACAACTAGTAGTGGGTGTAGGTAGTGGGGTGACCACATTCACTTTGAATCTTTTGTTTGAAGCGTATTTATTTCTTCGTATTCGATAGATACGTTTCGTCCTGCAGCGAGGACTTCTTCAGTCTACAACTTACTATGTCACAAATTTAAGTAGAATTTGACGTCGTGGTGCCACCACACATCTCTTCAGTTGTTTATTACTTGAGGCTTATGCAGGTAAGTGAAGTTGTAAAAAATATTCTCTCATCCTTTTTATACATACAAAATGTCATGATTGAAACTTCGTTGGTAAAACTCGAGTTTTAATTTTTACTTGCATCTCTCCTCTCTTCCGTTTTTGTCATTCATAATAGAAATGTAATAATTAACGCAGTTGATACCAACGCAGGACGAAACGTATCTATCGAATACGAAGAAATGAATACGCTTCAAACAAAAGATTCAACTTTACAACTGACTTGTGGAGCTCTTCCTACTGCATCTATTTTTAATGTAGGAGTGATCAATTAGGTAATCATTTCGACATTTCGAACCTACAGCAGATGCTTAGTAGAAATAATAAAAAACCTCACGACGCAATTTCTTAATTTTTCTATCCACTAGGATAATCCGAAAGAAAGTAGTATGTCAGCTATTGTGGTTTGTCTGTTTAGACCCAAAGCTTCTGGCGATTCACAGACATTTGCCTACATTCTTGGTCTATCGACTAATTTTCGCGTTTTCAATTGCCTTACTTTTTATTTCAGGTCGTTAGGGATGTTCAACAGTACATTCTGCTCAGGCTGGAAAGTGAAGAGTGTCTCCGTCGTCAGATGTGCCGAGGAACGGCAGAGACCCTCAACCAGCTTCACATCAAATCCAATGGCTGTTTCCTTTACTTGGAGCGAGTTCTAGACGGTGTTGCTGATGGTTGCATAGTCCTCCGTGAAGTCAGAGATATACCGGGAACTCTCAACGGTCTTTACCTCTGGCTCTGCCAAAGACTCCTTACTGCTAAACATTTTTCCAAGGTATTGTCAGTTACGGAGTGCTGAATAATAATTATAATGAACCTTAAACAGCTGCAAAAAATAGCACGTAAAGCAAAACTACTAGCTTGTGCACAGTAAAAGTTAACAACGATTTTTGCATCACACAAGATTACTCTACGATTATACAATTCAGTAAATTAGTATGTTTCCTCTCCTAGAACAATCTCACATAAATCATACAAATTTAAACTGAATCTGTGCTTACTAGAGAGTCTTAAAATCACTTCAGTTTCGCATTTCATTCGTACATTGTAACAGGTTCATTTAGAGAATATTTTTTGAAGAGGAAACTAAAAGTTATTTTTAAAGAAAAGTGGTTAGTCGCAAAAACAGTTGAAGAAGTGGCATCCTTCTATCTCCTTTGATAGAAATTGGCTGTCATTGAGAGCAGAGGTTCCGTTTAACAATCTGCAAGAGTTCTATTTACATTACTTTGCGTCACATACCCTATTTCAAGCCACATTTCCCTATCAATACTTAAACGCTACCCATGATTGAGAAATCAAAAAAAAGAATCCCAACGTGACGTCTATTTTATTCATTTGACAGATCCATGGAAGGTAGTTATCATCAACACTCTCTGGTATTTTGAAGTATTTTAGGTGTGGAGATGCTATTTGGTACCAAATATATTTCTGCACTTTGCTCTGTTGTGTGCAGTTTTATTTATTAAATCAACCTTACTTAAAGGGAAATCTGCAGCTGGAAACCCATTCAAATCGTTTACTTACACACTTATCTTTTGTGGTTTCTCAGGTAAGGCCGCTCCTAAACGTGATTCTGGCGTCCGAACGTGGGCTAACGGAGGCAGAAATTTCCAGCATTCTCTCAAGCTGTGATCCTGGATTGAGTAAAGAAGATCTCAAAAGGAGATGCCAAGTGGCTAGGAGAGTTTTATTCACTGCTTCTGATATGAGCCTGAGGCCATTTCACAATAGTTTCGCTGAATGGCTACTAGACGTGAAACATTGCAGTCAGCGCTACTTATGTTCAGCATCTGCTGGCCACGCTATGATAATCATGCATCTGACTTCGAGGTAATTACTCACGTATAGTACGAATTATCTGATAAGACAAAATTCACAGTTTTCAGTTGAAGTGTTTCCATGCTTGTATCTTATTACTTGTATAAAACATTCTTCCAAGCATTAATGGATTTGGTTTTGTATTTTAACCTAGGGGCCCGAAACTGCCGCCTAATGAAGTAGAAAGACTTGCCTACCACCTCAACTGTCTACCTTCAACCGTTCTTGGACCACTTACGCCTTTGTGGCTACTTGCCTCTGGAGCTCCCTTGGATTTGTGTGACTACAGTCACCCTTTCGTGATGGAGTTCCTCAGAGACATAGAAGCTGCTTGCAATCAGGTTAGATTAAAGCACAGATGAGCTGTTAGATCGATAGATATACAAATAAATCGGATTGCTCTTAAGAAACCACAAGCCCACAATTTATGATCTCTGGATCTCTGGTCTTCTTTCCTTTCGAGATTTTCACTAACACTCGAACAATGGCGAACGTTAATGCTCTTCATATGACACAAAACGATGAGTATCAGAAACATGAAAGATGAAGCGGTTTCAAATATTTTTGCGTATGTATTGTTCGTGACTTTGATAGTGCAATATGACCATCAGTTAAGAAGGAATTTGAAATGTATACTAACCTTGTTGGAGTCATGAGAACTTTACCTAAATTAACTTTAGATCTAACCGTAAATTAACAGTACCGAGTTGTTCACCAATGATTTTGAGCATAGCACATACTAAAACTGCCAATTTAATATTAGGGAGACGCTGAAGAAAGTATGGCTGAGAGAACTGGGGACGAGAATGTGGAGAGTCCTGGAGAGGTCAGCCTGCATTGGCTGACTGCGGAAGGAGACCACGATAAGTTAGAAGCTGTGCTGAAAATCGATAATTCGGCGCTTGAAGTAGTTGATCGACATGGACAAACGCCGCTCAATTTAGCGGCAAGACTAGGCCTACATCACATTGTCAAGGTCAGTTGAAAAACTTTCAAATTCTAAACAGAATTTTTGTGGTCCTCTTTGAATTTTCCATTCCTGGTATGACTTGATGAATTTTCTTATTTAGGTACTACTTGAAGCAGGAGCGAATGTTGACCATGCCGACTGTGATGGTTGGACCGCACTGAGGGCTGCAGCTTGGGGAGGTCATACCGAGGTAAATACTGTTAGGTTTCTGAAGAAAACTAAAGGCTTCTCCCAATACTTTTTGAACATTTACAATAAAGAATTTTCCTTTAGTAGAGTTAAGGAGGGAGAGCGACACCAGCGGACAATTCTCACGCCCACAGAGAAGATTAAATCGAGTTTAAAACCCTGACACGACTTTGACTTGAAATAATCATTATCTAGGGAATCGCATTTCTCCAGAATAAGTTGTATTATTCAATCTGCTACACCATTCTAACTTGAGTTGGAAGTCCGAAATTATTAAAACTACCTGAATTAATTGAACTGCTTAATATGATACCCTTTTCGACGTTTCCTACTCAAAGAAAATGTCTCGTCTATATTGCATGCTGTCGCAATGTCAAGCCTTCTCATTATGGATATTGGAGTTATCTCAACCGTGAGTTACTGAAAGGGACTCCTGGTTTCAACTGTGCTATTACATTCCTCCTTCGTCCATATCAACGGACCCTTTAGGAACTGTATAGATTTTTGTGATCTGTCGGGAGAAACCGAATTTAGAACGTGGAAAGTATTCATTGGTTGAGATTTTATAGATTGGGTTGAGTGATATAACACCTTCTCCTATTTCTACAGTCCGTTACCTTTTCTACTCCTTGCTTGATGCCAATCTTAAGAACCGGCGTAAAAAGAGTTATTGCTTTGAGATGGTCTGCTAGTGTCATAAAAGGAGTCTGGGTCGTATACCTTTCCTTCCACGCTATTTCTAAGGTCTTGTTCGCAAATATATTTGATAATTTTTATCTCTGTCAATGATACGTATATTATGAAGAGTAACTTGTGTTATTTGAACACGGCCTAGTTCTTACATACAGTGCATCCATTTCTCGTTGATGATTCTACATTGGAAATTATTCATGTTTTGCGTCAAATATTTAGATCGTAAAGCTGGTCCTGGCAGCTGGAGCATCGGTTGACAGTTGTGACCGGGATGATAGAACAGCTCTACGGGCAGCATCATGGGGTGGCCATGCAGATATCGTCACCCTTCTACTTGAGGCGAATGCTGATGTGAGTTTGTAAACATTTAAGTCCCCTCCAGTGTTAAAAATTGTGCACTTCAATTTATTTTTGTAGTGTTGACGTAGGCATATAAGAACTGGGATGGCGATGTCAAGTAGGTATGTAGTGTTCAGGACTAAAAGGATCTCAATTTTATGGAAGCATCAGTATCACCAATATTACGGATACCCAATAAGTCAGCCATCATCATATCAACTCACAGTCTAGTTGAAATTTCCACTTTTCAGTTTTTTGTGTCAGATTCGAAATAAAAAATGAAAAGTTTCACAAAATTGTCTTCAGATTCCTCCCAAGTAATCAGCTTGTGAGGATAAAGTCAATATCTTTGGAATTTCATTTTTGTGTCAGATTCAAAGTTTTCAGATTCCTCCTTAATGAGCTATTTGAGCTCCTCATTTGTGACGGTCTATTTGACTATGATAGCCTTTGTCCATCGTTATTAATCAACGTTGTCACACTGAGCATTCAGCGAAGCTTTGGAATGTCAAGTAGGATGTTTTGGATCTCAATGATGGAAGATTGAACGGACACCCAATAAGTCAGCCATCATCAGTCAACTCACAGTCTAATTTCCACTTTTCATTTTTGTGTCAGATTCAAAGTTTGTCAGATTCCTCCTTAATGAGCTTGTGAGGATAAAGCTTTGGAATGAATAAGAAGTTTTGGGGGAGATTCGAATAGACAGCTGTTTGCTGACGTGAAGCCGCTTTTGAGATTATGATGGTTTCGGTCATTGATAATAATTATTATTTGACTCTTGTGCGACGAAGTATTTATTAAAGACATCGCACTGGCATTCTAGAGATATGATATTATGCTCTTAGATCAACTATGGTATCTATTGAATCACTGTTTCATACAGGTGAACAAAACTGATTGCGAAGGGAGAACCGCTTTAATTGCTGCTGCCTACATGGGACATTCAGAAATTGTTGAGAAACTCCTGGACTATCATGCAGATATCAATCATGAAGACAACGATGGTCGAACAGCTTTGAGCGTTGCAGCTTTGTGCGTTCCTGCTAGTGAAGGATATACCAAGGTTTGTGACATTCGATCATGCTCACTTCATGATCTCGAATAAGATATAATTGAAAATGAGATAATGATCAATTTCATCTTATTTGCGTAATTGTGTAGTCGTATTTGATAATGAGTTTGCTCCAGAAACTCTCCGGTAAAAATAAATGGAAAAACTTTCAGTATTTTTTCTTCTCGTCTTTCATGACTTGGTTTTCCTGTGAAATGGAACTTTCAACATCGTATCAAAGTTCTCAGTGCATTTTAAAAATAGGTAGCAGGAATAGTTGAAAAGATGTGTTCAGAAAACAGATAGATAAGCAAAGTGAAGAATAATCTAAGTAGATCAATGATTTGTTTTGTAGCTGCCTTGCGATTTCCTGATCTCATTACAAATTAATTTGGTATTGTCATTTTACATTTACAGGTAGTTAACTTATTACTAGAAAGAGGGGCAGATGTGGACCATGAAGACAAAGATGGAATGACTCCGCTACTTGTTGCAGCTTTTGAAGGCCATAGGCAAGCAATTTATTATGATACATTTTCACAGTAGAAAAAAAAACATTTATATTAAGTAGTAGAATGCTCTCATTCCTATTTTCAGCCTGTGGAAGCGTAGCTGGTCTGGGAGGGAAATTAGATCAATTTTCTAGTTGACACGATCCAGACAAATTAAAACAATAAAAACCTTTTAACCCATCAAAAATCTATCTCTGCTAACATTAATATACTTTTAAAATATGCCCATAGCAGGTACAGGAAGGAACTGTAGAAGGGTCTGGGTAGTTCTGAGTATGAAGGTTGGACTTAAGACAGGGATTTTTCAGCTGATGTGTTGTTGTTATTTATATAATGAGCCATTTGTGTATGATTTGTCAAATTGGGCTTGGATTATTATATAAAGATCCAGCAGGACGTCTCTGAGAATCAGCCAAAACTCGATTTGCTGATTTTCAATTTTGTGGCCGATAATTTCTAAGTTCCTAATTAATCACTATCGATAGGTTTCAACCATACTTTTTAGTCTGTTAAGAACGTACTCACTCTGCGTTCATTTGGCCTCATTACTGATTCTCATTCTACTGGCTGCTCAATATAAAAGTGTTTTTGAAACAGCTTGACGCTTGGAAAATCTTGTTAAAGATCTCCAAATAACTCTTGATTGAACACAGATACGAAAACTAACGTACTATCACTTTCTTCTTATCTTCAGGGACGTTTGTGAGCTGTTGCTGGAAGCAGAAGCCGATGTGGACCACGCGGACAGTGCTGGACGGACAGGACTGTGGGCAGCTGCATCTATGGGGCAAGCGAGCGTTGTTTCCCTCCTTCTTTTCTGGGGCGCCTCAGTCGACTCAATCGATCCAGAAGGTCGGACAGTTCTTCTTGTGGCTGCTGCTCAAGGGAGTGAACCTGTCGTTAACCTCCTTTTAGAAAGAGGTAAGCTTCCATTGTTCTTCCCCTCTCTACATTGCACCAGTGTTCAACATTGTTTCCCAATCAGTACTGAACATTATCCAATAACAACAGTTAAGTTTATTGACAGTAGAGTTCAAAAGTCTTTCCCAAGCATGGTAATATTTTCTTTATAAGTTCTTCCTATGTAAACCAGCCATTAAAACTCGAGGTCTCACTGCTACTTACATTTTAGGCATGGATGAACAACATCGTGATAACTGTGGTTGGTCAGCTCTTCATTATGCCGCTCTTGAAGGCCATTGTGAAGTCGTCAGGACTATCTGCAATGCTGGAGCGCGTCCCACTTATGCTGATAATGACGGACGCACGCCACTCATGCTTGCTTCTCAAGAAGGTCACGTGACTTTGGTCAATCAGCTTGTTGAAGAACATGGAGCTGATGTTGATCAGCATGCTCACGACAAAACCACTCCTTTAAGGTGCTGAATTCATTTCAATTCAGGAATAATTCCAAGTATCTTACAAAATTAATCAATTTCTTTCATTTCTACAAAAATATCAACTATCAAGTGCATATTTTGTTATTCTTGGGATAATAATGATTTATGGAAAGCGCAGGGCAGTCCAAAACCAGACCCTTGTTCCCCAAACCCCATTGTGTGTTAAATCTCCAAGCTGCCTCGATGTTTCAAGTGCCTCAATTCCAAGTTTCCTTTGCTGAAATAATAAGTAGCCTGTACAAATATTTTTACAGGCTTGCTGCTCTTCAAGGCCACATTAATGTCGTGAGGTCTCTTCTCACCTATGGAGCAGATGTGAACGCTCAAGATGCCGATGGAAGGAGCACCCTTTACATTCTAGCTTTGGAAAACAGACTGCAAATGGCTGAGTTTTTAGTAGAAAATGGTGGTGCGGACGTCGAAGTGCGAGATCTGGAGGTAAGTTTTGTATTCTTAGAATGCTTATTATTCTTTAGGAGAATCAGCATTGAAATGTAATCAAAATCTCAAGAAGTACCTGAAGTAAAAATGTGGACATTTTTACGCAGTTTGTGTTGTTAGCATCCTTTTTGTTCCTCAGTTAATGAACGCTTTCATAGAAACTGGTAACTTTAACTGCATGAATGGATATGAGTGAAAATTTGGAACAATAAGGGAAGTTGCTGTACTTACAGAGGGTTGTACCCACGGACGTTGGTCAGTAAATTAAGGGTATTGTCAGGAAAGATATAGTGGAGAGCTCATCATCTGCGTTTAAAAAAAAATAGTGTATAGTGTTCCCGCAGGTAAGGTTTTATCACAAATTTTCCATTTTACTAATCATAAACTAAACAAAACTCACGTGTACAATTTTTGTTTTTTCTGAAAGTTGTGATTTATATTTTAGTTGTAAGTATCGTGTTTCTTTGTTTTCAAGCTGCTGTTTATTATTTTTGATATCGAGAAAGTGTTGTTTTAACTTGCGAAACCAAAATGGCGTACCTTCGTACCTTTGAATGAATTTGGATCACATATTTATAAATTCTTTCATTAAAAACCAAAGGATTTTAAGTATAATAATTCATTTATCTGAACGTAGCTGGAAAGAGAGCAGTTCGACATTTTGTAGCTCAAGTCACAGAGATCACTCCTTAATCTTCTTACAATGTGAAGTAACCCAAGAAGATGTCATGTCACCGAGGTCCAAAATTTACTTTCGACGAGGTCAGTGATTTTGAAGTTGGGCTTGAAGATATATTGTTCAAGCTGCTCCCACCTGCTGTAGGGCTGAATGACCGTCAATCACAGTTGCTTTAATTTCAAATCGACTTCTGGGTTTTTGTTGGGTTAATCCAATCATGAGTCTGCAGACTAGTTGGAGTTTTTCTTTGCGTTTTGTTATATTTATTGTCTTAGGTTCTAACAGAAAAAGGTTCTGATCGAATATCCTTTCACAGTGACCAGCAAATATTGAGAAGTAAAAATTGTCCGTGGGTACAGCAGCTTCGTCTACTTAGTTCGAATAAGAAAGTTCAAACACAGGGTGATGGTCAGTTAGAAACAAGCTTTAGGAAGTACTGTTGGTCAAGGGGTGTTCGATAATGCAAAGCACCATCTAACCCCAAGGGAAATAATTTTACACTTCAACTCTTCTTATAGAAAGGAGAATCTTTACCTTTACTGAGAACAACGGTTATTCATTTTTTTTGCAGGGTCGTACAGCACTTCATGTTAGTGCTTGGCAAGGCCACGCTGAAATGGTTACTTTACTTCTGACTGTTGGACATGCTGATCCTAATGCTGTAGACAACGAACGTCGGACTCCCTTGCACTCAGCTGCGTGGCAAGGCCATGCCCAGGTTGTTCGAATCCTTTTGGAAAACAACGCTCGGGCAGATGATACTTGCAATCAAGGAGCAACTGCTCTAGGAATTGCTGCTCAAGAAGGTTAGAACTAACTGTAAAATTTATATTTAACCATTACCTTTTGGTGTTTGCTGATGTTTCCAGCATCCTTTTCACAAGGATAATGATCTTCCACTGCTGGACGCGTTACAATGATCTATTATAAAGAAGCAGCGGAGGAGAGGAGGATGATTTGTTGTTGTTTCAGAAAATCATGAACCACATTTAGTATCTCTCATTTTTTACTGTTTACTATCTCTCTCCCTTAGTATCCATTGCCTCGTTATCCTTGGTCCTTGGCACTAACGGATTTAGATGCTAGCTTGTGATCAACATGACTTTTAAGATTCAAACATGATCTGGGAAATTAAGAACTTCTATAAGCAGCTGCTAGTTAAATGACTAATAACTGGGTTGTACGCACGTTCTGATTCCCAGTAGAAAGTGGTTTCTCTTAAAGTTTGAACCTTTATCTTAAGTGTCCGAATAAGAAAATTGGTAGAACCAAAGAATAGGTAACGCACCTCTTATCAGTGATAAGTTATCACACCCGTCATATCGATATAGGTCCACGGTATCGATATATCGAAGAAAAGTGGTATTAAACATCTGATTAATACCTCAGCTGTGCAACAATATGGGGGTTTTGTCCGAAACAAAAAAACATCTCAGCTGGGCTAGAATATCGGTGTTTGGTCCGGGATTAAAAGAAACATAAATACGAAAATGAACATAAATATGAAAATTACACACAGTCGAAGAGGTTTGATTAAATTGGCCCTTAGCTCAACCTGTTAGAGTATTGCAACTAAACCGATATATCCCCTTAATAGTAAGGAGATCGAACTCAGTCTCAGACAAATCGACATTTTTTGGCCGTTACATAATGAGCTATCAATCTCGGTTTGTATTCGGCGAACAACCACCAGTTGTGGACCACTAAGTGGTCTAATAAGTCTTATTAAGTTAAAGAACACAAGTTGAGTTTTGCTAACAGTGATGGGTTCGCCAGTAAAAACCGACCCAACGTTTGTTTCATTGTGACCTATCAGACTACTTCTTTTGTTGCCCGATTGACCAATCAACCGATTGCCTGGGATTAATATTGTTATATTTATTATTGATTCACTGTGTCTGTAGAGAATAATCAGGCTTGGAGACCCTGAATTGGTTCGATACAAAAATTAATAAAAATTTAGTGGACTGTAGTTTAGAAAACACATAGGTGACCTCGGGAAGAATATTAAATATTTGAAAATAGAAAATTGCGTGAAGAAGGAAGTGTAGGACTCACCTCTAGGTGACCTGGACACCTGGAGGCAGCGAAGTGGGGCGCTTTATCATCTGAAAGGGTTTTGAAGACAACTTCTCATAGAATGCACTGAACGACTTAATTAACGCAGTTGAAGACATGGGAGAAGGTATCGTCAACGACAATAGAACAAGGCTGGTAGGTCTAGGTAAGATTGAGAGGAGAGAGGACGAACTGATAGGCACGGAAAGACTCGGAGGGGTTAGGTGTTTACTGACAACGTAAACTCACCTAAGTGCAAACTAATGTGACTTTCAAAACTTTCTTTGTTGTAGCGTTTCCTATTATTGTTACAGGTCATGAAGAATGCGTTCGAATCCTGCTTGCTGTTGGGGCTGATCCAAACCACTGTGACCAGTGCGGTCGGAACGCTCTCAGAGTTGCTGCGAAAAGTGGCCATCAGGCTGTTGTAAGATTATTGGAACAAGCTACAACGACGGCTCCCGTCCCACCTAGCTCGTTGCCTTTGCCCAATGGTAATTTTCAAGTAAATTTATCTCCTCTGTATGAGATTCACCCTACAAACCAGTGGCTCTATTCATTGTAGACATATTTATTGAGCACCAAAGGTTACAGTCTATTGAACACCGATTTTGGGCTTCTCCATTCTTCTAATAATGTGTCAATGATCGTTCAACAGTCTCCGTGCAGATAGACATAAGGGAATATTCTATTCTATTGTTTTTGTGCGCAAATGATTTATGTCAGAGACTAATCGAACCCCTTTCAAAATTATAGGTGCCATCCTTTGTCCAAGTGCTCCTTGTCTTCAAGACTCGCCAGAACTTACTGGGAAAAGAAGGTCGCTTGTTTCTAGCGACAGCAGCAATCTTACTAACAGCACACGGAGCTCTCACAAAGAGTTGCAGGTACGATCACTAAATTAAACATTGAATGAACCACCATCATGTTTATCATCTGTTTTAGCTTTGCATCATTTTTGTAAGTGATGAACCGAAATGTACGTCCATTTCTCAAGTTGATGTGCTGTATCTATGCCAACTGTCCTTTCGAGCCCAACATTGGCATCTACTACTTTGTAACATATCTTCCTTACATCCAAACAAATAATGGGAGGGCAGTAGGTCTAGCTGACGATTGTACCATCTGCTACCAGGGTGGTAGACGTAGAAGGGTAGTCACCCCCGTTCTAGGAAGGAGTTCCAGAAATCAAAAGACTAGAGAGTTATCAATTGCAAATCTTTGTACTTTCTCTAGATCCCACTTCAAATTCTTACTATCGATATTGCAAGACTGCAAACTAATTTAATTGTGCGATTTTTCAGGCGCAGTTGTCTTTCACCCAGCAATTAGAACACTGTTCCAGAAGGTCGAAAATCCTGAGTCCACTTCAATCCCAGCCCCCTAGTCCTATTTACGCTTCTCCCCCTACTAGCCCACAAAATCCTTGCAGTAAGTAGCTAGGAATATTCCTTTTTAAACATTAATATGTGCATGTGCTCTACATTACTCCTGCCAATGCTACAACAAAACATAACAAACATAATAAGCGTATAAACATAATATTAATACGCTACAGTATCATATGATATCCATATTCTTTTGAAGTACAGTAGGTACCATAAAAACCTGTAAGCTGTTATCCCATGATTCTTTTTTTCATTATTTCAAGATACTACATTTTTCCATATGCACATTTGAGATACATCCTTTTATACCCTTCATATAATTTAAGTCGATCCAGAAAATTGCAGTAACGAGCTGTATAATTAGTATTTTTTAAATTTCAGTTGCATTAAACGTCACATAGGTTTATCTTAATCGAATACCACATACATACAAGAGTCAAGCTGTTAACATTAACGGATATTGAGTTATGCTGTTTTACCGTGCACATTTGCTCCCAAAGACAGTATGATACTTTCAATATACTGTTGGGTATGTAGTTTTTTCCAAGTAAAATTAGTAAGTAGACAAGTAGTAGTAAAGTAGACAAGTAAGTTGTCTAATTGTGGTGGACGGTGCTATTGTCCAGTACTAATTAATTTCTCATAACGGTATATTATTTGCAATTATGCCTTTGTGAAATGAGCCAGGAAAACCAATGCAACATCCTCTTCAAACTTATCTTGGTTTATGTTTCAAGGTAGTCAGCTATTGGAAAATGTTAACTATCGTACTATTGGATATCATTCCATTTGGAAAAGGGGTATATAGGTGAAATGAAAGCTGTTAGCATTTTGAGCCAGTAATTATATCAATGCTCTTTTTATATTACTATAATTATATAAAGTATCAATGCTCTTTTTAATAACAAATAAACCCAAATACTTTAAATGTGTTTCATCAGTGATCAGTTGATCATATTAGTGTGCCTCCTGAAATTCAATAATCGCTCTATCACCTGTGAAACAGGGACACTCCAAAGCTTAGTAGAAATTCAAATCATAAAGTGCAAGCCAAATGAATGAAATTAAATATAAACCCCAGTGAAAGAATTTCCAGCGTGTTTTTATGGTTATTAGAATACTTCAACCCGTGTATCGGCTATAAACCCTTTTAGGAGTTCACTCTAGTATCCACGTTCACTACATCACAAGGTTACTGCAATCAAAACAAAAACAATAATAAACCAAAATAACGTAAATGTTGGCACCATAAAGGGGGCCATACAAATGGTTTAAGATCTGGGTAAAGGCATCATGGAAGTTCTTCAAAAAAAAAGTCCAAATTTAGGCCTATATTTTTTATTTATACACAAAACTTTGACAACCGATATACGGCACTTTAAATTAAGGCCTAGAGAGAGCTGGCTACAGAATTGGAGCGTTGTCGGACCAATATTGAATTTTCCTGAAAATTTAAGATTTTTTGCTCCAGCCGTTTGGGAGAAATCGTGCGTACGGCGTACTGCGGACGGATGGAAAACGTTTTACTGCAGATTCGGATTCTACACCTTTGAAACGTAAATTGAAATTTTCAGGGAGTTTTAAAGTTGTTTTTTTCATATTACAATGGTTTATTATTGAATAATAAACCAAAATTGCGAAGTGTATTTTTGAGGCGCCTAGGCGAAGTATGATTATTTGCTGCCAAGATCAAAGGCTCGTTATGTACCAGAACATTCAGGGAAATTCACCCTTGCCTAAATGTAGTGTGGCTGATGATGGACACAACGGTGTCGTAGGAGCAATTCAAGTGCGCACGAAGCAAGTCACATGCCTCGTTAGTCACCTTGCATCTGATGTTTACTCTGCTTTACTAGTACCATTCTCCATAAAGCCTTCTATTTACAATTTTTTTTTTTTTTTTTTTCCCCAGATGACCACTTCTCAAGAGACACGCATATGAGGATCATCCTGGGAAACAAAACTTCTCCATCACGTGAACGGTAGGTATTCAGTGTCAAGCCCTGAGCGCTATGGTACCGATAACTGTGAGCTGTAAAGAAAGTTGTGCTTTAGAGTGACAAATCCTGACCTCTTAGGTGCCTTCAAGGACCCCTCCCGATCCAAGCACTTTTTAAAATTACAATAACAACTAGGGAATACTTTTCTTTGGCTTAAGGATGCAATCCATGCAGTAGTATCCCAGTTTCCCGACCAGAAGTATACTCAGTGAATCTAACATATTTATAATTCAATAAATATGACACTTAAAATATGACATCAAAAAAATGTATTCCATTTAATTTGAAATAGAGGTTGGCTATCAACTACCGCGTTGAATAGATCTAACCATCTTCGATTAATGTTTGATAAAGATATAATCGCCTTTATTTCAGTTGTATAAGGTTTAAGTTTGTTGTACTTATTAGTTTGTTCAATGTTATTCATGTAGGTCCAGCAAAAGCAAGAGGAATGGAATTGTAACAAATCCTGCTCTGAGGATCGTACCAGCCATCAGAAATGGTTTGGAGTTTGCTGCTGGGCGTTGGGGTGGGAACAACAGTGCCACCCCCTCAAATAGCTTTCAATGGAGAAAAGAAACTCCTCTTTAGCACAGGTGATTTCAACAAATATCTCTACAACTACGTTCTATTTGTGCTGTATTTATTCAGGTACGTCTCAAGTACATATATTCTATAACTTGCTTGTAGTTCGCAGTATGGAACTGACTCACGACTGGCTATGCTGTTCCTAAATTACTGATAACCTACGCAGAATTTTGACTAGTTAATCCCTTATTCCAGAAAGACGCACTGGGGAGAGGTCCTTTTTAAGTCTTAAATTTTGAGTCTAACCAATCAACCTCTCCAACCAATGAAGTTGCTATGCTAGGAACATCCTTTGTTGAGACAAATATCAGCCGACCTCGGCTCAAATTAGTGGGATAGGATTATTAGGACTTATTATACTGGCTTAGATATCCGTGTTTCGGATAGATCATTTGGGGTTGTTATGAAAGTAGCAATAACAATATTAAATTCATCTTGTCCCACAGGCACAAGGAGGGTTAAGTGGAGCCTTCTTCCTCAGCTTGACTTCACGGTATCTTTACTGGTTGACATGTCACACGAAGAATAACCACACCAGTATTTCAGTAGAGAAGAAATTGGCTTAGCCCTTTAGTGTACCTCCGGTAATATAGCTCACCTATTTCATATTACGAAATGCACGTCACCTTAATAAGAAGGTGAACCGAGTCATTCAAAATGATTCATTTCTTTCAAACCTCGAGTCACTACTTTGGGGGAACACATCCCTCCTTCCTCATAATGTTGACGATTCTCGCGCCTTCAAAGAATGAGTAGACGCCGTTCATATAGCTTTTCTGTAAGAAATAGTTTTCCTATATTTTTTATAGTTTTTTAATATTCTAATTTTTTTTACATCATCTATAGTTTTCCTTTTTTTACTCATAATTTATTTATGTTTATTATTAAGTTATTTTAAGTACGAATTTGAAATCGCATATTCTTGATTACGATGTTTTGGTTAGTTGAGTCTGCTTCACGAATTCGCGGACATAATTACTCACATTACTACTTCGATAATTAATTTTTTTAATACAAACCTCCAAAAGTGAATCCGTTGGAATCTTCAGTTGTGTATCCCTCTTTTCGTCAAAAGATTTGTTTCTCATGTGTTTTGAACTTGAAGAAAATTAATGTCGATATCTAATTCCAAAAAAATATGACGGGCTTCAGCGTCAATCTCCAAACTGCATCTTTGTCAGAGTTTTTGTTGTTGTCTGTGACTTGGAAATTGAATTATATAATTCAATTATATAAAAAAATGTCCTTCAATGAACGTTCAATTAACTGTATTAATAATCAGGAGAAGAAAAAGAAAATGAAAAATTTCTGTTTATTTTAGTCATGAAAAATCATTCAAAGAAAAAAAACTCCTGATTTGAGAACTTGACTTGTGCTTGGGACTTGCTATCACCATATTGCCACTTTAAGATTAGCTAGAGTTCAGTTTTTCCCCAAGAATTTACTGAACTCATTTAGTTGGGGTAAGTTTAGCGTTTTCATTCTTCTTGGTTACTCTGACGCGCTTTAATTATTGGAGTTTTGATAATTGAAAATCCGCTAAATGTCATCCATTATTTTTTATTGGGAAAAAGAGTAAAAATTCATTAATATTCTAATTTATCTAGTATAATAAATCAAAGATCCTGGAAAGATGTTTCAAAATTCAACTAAGTCGTGGTTATATACAGACGCAACCGCATCAAACGGTTATAATTGTGCTGTATAAATGCCAATTTTAGCTAATTTGCGAAGAAAAAATGAGCTTTTTAGATGGCTCCAAAATTCAAAAATGTGAGGAGTTAGTCGGGGACCCCCTTATGTCTTATGCGTTATGTGTACTGTGAAAGGCATTGGTTAGAATTTCAACCAAAATTGGTTAAGTTTCAAAAGATGTAGTAAAAAACCCAATATAAATGGCAAACAACCGCTATAAACGTCAAATTTATATTTTTTAGCAGAATACTACTTAAAAAAGTTAGTCAGACACAAACTGAGACATTTAAAAACGAATGTAATGTACGATGTGCTTAAATTTATTTTTGCTTTGTGAAACCTATGCTGGTATATTTCCAGAACTACATAAATTTGAACGAAACGAGTCCTTACGCAGTAAATAACTATTGAAAATGTAATTTTATCTACGTTTTGTAGTCACAGATTTGATCTGGATCGTACTGCAAAACTGCATTGGATGTTGGATACCGAAAAAAACATTCTTCAAGCTCACAACACATGGTGAACTTTCAAATATCCACAATATTTCAGATATTGTTGTATGAATACTCAATAAAGGTCTTTAGGACGTGATTTTATCCATTAATTATTTTGATCGATTAATTTTTAAATACTCTACTGCATTCATTTCAAAGGCATGAACCGTTTACAAAAAAAATTATTGGCTAGGATAGTTACACAAATTTTGATCTTGCGCTGTGGCCCTACGAGTACCTTGTGGTTTTGGAGAAAAGGGAAATAGTTTTTAGAGGATGATCTCAGTTCCTTCGCTATTAATTGGAGAACTGACCAGTTCAATATTCTTTTCCTAAGCGAATAATCACAGATTTTAATTGAAGACTGGACGTATTGTAGCTTGTAAATGAAAATAGAGTACTCTACGCTGATAGATATATAATAAAATGTACCTAACAGTAATAATTGAAATAAATCAATGTCTAATAATGGAAAGAGTAGTGTTAATGTTTATTTTTAGTCGGAGAAAGTTAAATGTAATGACACCGACCCTAGCGGTGTATCTATATTCTACCTAGGATGTTACCTTCTAGAAACTTATTACCTACCTACTTAAAAATTCGATTTAACGCCTAAGCAGTTGCAGGGTGGGCAGTTTAGTATGGGCAGTACGTACGATGTCAGTTCAAGATGGTTTTAGAAAACGAAACACGAATCTATTGTGAAAACTTGGTTTAGTTAAGCGCTGACGCAAATGCCGATTTAAATTATAGTTTGATGAAGTAAAGATCAATCTAGAAATGAAGACTTAATAAAAACTCTGAAGAAACTGATAATTTTGGATAACATCGAACGAGATGCCTTCTCCGTATGCACACACAACTATTTATTGGATGCACCGAGACTGTAAGGGATAACCACGAAGGGAATATAAGACAAAAATGTGCTCTTCTCAGCCAAATTCAATTTTCAACGACCAATATGCAAAGGAGATCAATCTTGTCCGCTTTCTCGGCTTCAAATCGTCAAACAAACGACTCAATCCTACCTTTTAACGAAATTTACTAGTAAGTACGTGAATACCAATTTAAAAAAAATAAATTTAATGATTGTATAATTTCAGAAAACCTTGTTTTGCAATAGTTGAAATTCATACCTGCTCACCTAGAACCATCGTGGAGGTGAAATCCCGATTCCATCTTTAACCCAAGATCTTCATTCATATTATTGCAGCAAACAAGACATGGGAAACGGAAAAGTGTATTACTAACCTGACATCTGCAGAGCCAATCAACATTTTTGTAGTAATGAGGGTTGAACTAGCGAATCGTGGAACGAATTCTGCTTCCCTTTAAGGTTGGCCAGGGGGTGTAGATACGTCTGTGCTCCTGTTCGCAGCCGCCCCTGGGCTACTTTTTCCATATCGGATTCGTGTGTCACTTTCAAAACTAAGCCGTAAACAATCAAAACACTGCATATACGAATTGCCACTCTGTATACGAAACAAAATGAACAAAAATTATAAATGTATTATGTAATTGTCACCAACCTTTAATACGGGAAAAATTATACGTCAAGGTGAAAGTACCACCTTGAATATTTATTCTAGTACAACTACATACAAATCAAGATATATCTGTATATATATTTATTCAAAAAACTGCACTCAGTAGTGAAAAAGCTCACCAAATTGTTAGCAATGCAATTTATGTCATCGACTTCGTTAGTGTAATATTTAACAATGAATGTAAATCAGGGAAGAAATCGAGAAGTGACTGGCTATTTCGCACTAGGTACAGTGATCGCAATTGCCTCCGCAGAGCTATTTATAAGTGTTGCAATATTTGAAAATTATAACTTTTTTATTCCTTAAATGAAAAAGAAAAGTTGAAAAGTGACTATATTTTTTTCCATGAGGGTAGAACGCAACACGTCTCGGAGATTGTATTTAAAAAAAATATGAGGTGATGTACGTAATTACACAATTCGTCCGTTTGTTACATGTTGTTATTCTATGTCACATAATTAAAATTGCACTGATTGTAAACTATGATAGATTTACGGAAACGCTCTATGGTAAGAAATTAAGGGTGTTGTTGTGTATAAGCTGTATTTCTTAATTTCCGTAGTTTTTCTGAGATTCATTCAACTTAGATACGTGAGTTGTATTGTATGGAATTAATTTTTCTTTACTAATTACGAAATGTGATATGGTGTCCAACATGAAAAATTCTCGACTAGTTTTTTTAAACTCAGGATCGTTTCCTTTTAAACTCTCTTTTGAAATATTCTCTATCATTTGTCCATTCATTTGATCATTCCATTATCACTTTTTTGAATTTGCCAGAAATAATGAAAGAGGTATGGTAGTATCCAAAACGGTACATACCCGTATGTAATGTCTGTTCTTGTTCATGGAATTCGAATTCTGAACCTTTCCCCCAAGCTTTGAACTCTGCGTATGAAAATTTAAGAAGCATTCTTACAAAACTTGCATACGTTTCAGATGAAATGCAGAAATAAATCAGTGAAAAATAAGGGCAAAAAGGTGGTTGAGGGAAGTTTGAAGCTCTAGGCGTCCATTCAAATTAACCAAGGGCAAATTTCTTCAAATAACGTTAGCCAGCTTTGATGCTATAACAGTAAATGAAATCGTGCGGGTATTATACAGTCGTTGAATGGATTATGGAGAGTAGTGGAGTGCATCTATACGGCTACGTAATATGAACGCACTGTGGGAATTAATGGTTTGTAATCAAGCCACATTGGCACAATCGAAAAGATGTGAAGTTCCTTACAAAAAGTTGTTGAACCCAGCAAGACTTCAAAAATAATTCTACTCGGAGTAGATGTCAGCATTTCACTTACCGAGACAGAAAAAAAGCATGCCCAAAAACACTTCATGCCCTTGTAGACCCTTAAATTTACATTCAACTTTTGTGGTACCTATGACTTATGCATAATACTCAGTTTTGGAGCATAAGTCTTTATTTCTGGCGGATACGTTTCGTCCTTCAACGAGGACTTATTCAGTCTTATTATGTCATCAATACATGACTTACGCTCCAAAATAAGGGACTCGAAATGAATGTGGTCACCCCACTACCTACACCCACTAATAATACGCTGAAATGGCATCTTAAACTCTAGAAATTGATAATCTACAAAGTCTATCCGTCTTATGCACCTTAGAAAGAAATTCGAGAAAAATTACACTCTCTCGAGTGGAGTTGCTACCGTTCCATTTGTCCCAGACTTCATGAAAAATCTATTCAGGCTTTCTGCTCTAAAAACCGTACTAAAAGATATCAGATATATTTTAATTAATTAATAGATTCTAATAATTGAGAGTTATTGATTTGATTGATTTCATATTTGGGTAGTTCTACAGAAATTGGGAAATTTGGCAATTATTTTTTCGGAAATGAATTTGTTGATTTTTAAATGTTTTTTTCTGTGGGTTCACTTCTTATACAACCACTGGTGTTTGCTATAAAGATCCAGTATATGAGTGGCAAATGGTTTTTGAACCTAAAAGGGCGTACGAGACTAACTTTATGATCTTAACAAGCAAAAAAGTTTTTTTTAAATAGTTTATTGCTCTGTTTGAGGAAAAAATATTACCTCAGAAATGAACACATTTTTCGGGTTGCCGCATTTGATTCTTAAGTAGGGTTCAGATCCATCCGTATCGTTTGGAAATACGGATAGGGGAAGCTAGTAAAAAGCAGTGGAGGGGATGGAGGGGAATCGGCCAAGCACACGCCAACAACTCGTTTCCCGTGCTTCCTCCAACAGCTCTTTTGGTTCCTGACGCCATTCCGTATGCGCAGTAGTGAACTGCGCCATCCGGTACGAAAAATATTCGAAAAATCTGATGCGTACAGTTTGCTTCAAAACTGCCTGTCTGGAAAAAATATTCCCTCTCCCCAGCTGGTGTCCAACCAATCAGCTGCTTGTATTCACTTCCCAGTTAGCTTGCCGGATGGATGTGAATCCAGCTTTAATTTTTCGACCAAAAGAGATACACCTGGTGAAGCGGCATTTTTTGAAGCATTTTTTTAAGAATAAATAGTATCTTACCTACCTAACCTTGAAACCTTCTTAAAAAACAAGCGGTATCTAACTCAAGCCAAAAATACAAGTTAACTGGAACTAGCCAGCACCAATAATATTTCTTAACAGAAATATTAACAGAAACAAAAAAACAATCAAGCAAGGAACTCTGGTTACATTTCTGTAATGTTTACACTAAAAAAACGCTCATTTTTCTCTTTACAACCTGAGTTTTAGGCATTGGTACAATTGGTAGGGTTGTGTATCAGTAGGGCAAAGGAGTGGGAATTGAGAAGGTTATCTCTACTTCTGCCCTATGGATTCTGTGGTTTTTCAATTTCCTAGTTGTCTGTGCATTACTAGTGAGTCATGGTTGTTGTGAAGACTCTTACCAAGAAGTATAAGCATGAAGCCTAAGGAGTGAGTTAAATTAACACACACTGCACATCCACATGTTTTGCACACTTTATAAACAACTCAGTTGCTTACTGAGGGAAGAGATACAGGTTAGGATGGATTTTTGCGGGAAATGACAGTGTTGCCATGTGTTGAAGAATCCCATCAAACCCGCTGTGAATTGTTTGCGAGAATTTAAAAAAATTAAAAATGAGTGAGGTGTGAAGTGGTAGTCGTGGATTAAGGTGATTGTGGCTCTTCACTCCTCAGAATTTGTTTTCCAGGCTTTCTCATCATGATACAACAAATGTTTCTGATCAAATTCATTCAGGAGAAAACAAGGAGGCGTAGAAGAAGCCATTCATCACTAGGATAACTAAAAAATTTATGCCTGAACAGGACAATGTACTACCAACAATCGACAACAACTATCGACAATGTATTTAGCGGTGTGCAATGAATGAAATCTCTCAAACCAATACGGTAGACCATGCAAAAAATTCAATCTGGAAAAATCCAAATTCCCCAATTTTTTTTAGAATTACCCATTAAAATGAGGGACAATTTTTATCAGAATCCTTAACACAAAAAAGTTGCAACAAATTGACAAATTAATTCATTTTAGGCTTATACTAAACAACACCAAATTCACTATTGTAAGTAAACAAAACTCCTTGATCTTGTACAATTCCTAATTTTAATTGTAATTAGTTTTATTTTGTGATTTAATTTCTCTCTTTCTCGCGTAGTGCATAATGCAACATCCTGCATAGTGTTACCAAAACAGCTGATAGTCATGTATCTGCCAAATATAATTATTAGCCTAATTTATCATTTTCAAACTCGCATGGCGTTTGAGATATTGTGATTATTCCCTTTTCCCCTCCCCTCTACCCGTTTTCCCTACCCACCCTTATAATTTTAATAATTTATGTTACTGTAGCGTTGAAACCCTTAATTTTAAGTTTATTTCTGTCTATATGAATGTGATTAATAAAGTATTTACAATTCGATTTCTTGAGTTTTTTGTTGAATCCTTGGCAGTTCGTTTACCAGTCAAGAGAGCAATTTCATTCTTAACGATATCGCATCTTTCCCAGAATCAAGATTAGTCGACTACCTTCCTAAATATGAAGCCGATTTTGAACACTGACTTTGTTTTGTTTTTTTAATATCAATTATGAACCTTTGTACTCGGCCATGAAAAACAAGTTTTCCACCCCCACCTCCCTTCTCAAGCTCAAAAAATTTGTTGTTTAGTTGTCAAGATGTGTAGAATCCGAAAATCGTTGTCCAGGGCTTTTCTCCGAAACTAGTTGGTACTGCATTCTCGGCAGCGATTTCGGCCAATCTTAAAGGGTGAAATCGAAGAGCCGAAATGTATAAAATGTGAACATCGGGAACTTCCGAAACCTTTTAATGTTCTTTATTGATAGATGAGTGTAAGGGCCAAATATTCTGTTGCTGTAACTGTTGCTTTACTTTCCCGCGATCTGAAGTTTTACTTTCCCGCGATCTGAAGTTTTACTTTCCCGAGGTGCTGTCTTGTTCTGGTCGGAAGAAGGTTGTGAAATTGTGAGGGAAAATAGTCGTTGCTCCCAGGAGGATATACCCCTGCCCAGTAAACTATGTAGGTTGTAAGCCGTTTAGACAAGCGATGTTCCCAGGTGCGTGTGCCTCCTGCTCCACAAATTGAATCGGATAGGTGAATTTGGTAAGTTCAAATTGATGTAGCAGTATAAAACTGCCCCAAGGCAGTTCGGCATTCGGAGGTGAGGAGGCTGCGTCAAGATTCGTGAATCTGCTCCAGCTAGAGAATATGAGCGGGGCCGGAGGTGAAGGGAATTTACCGTTGCGCCCAGAAGCTTGCGTCCGCCTCAGTAAGTGAATTAGTCAGGAGAGAGTTGAGGAAGTAGTACCGACAAGATATTTTGTTCAATGCATGACGTATTTAGATATCTATGGTGGAAGAGGTTTTAGCTTAGTAAGAAAAACAAGTTGGTTCTGTGATTGTTGCTGGCTCGAGCTTCCACAAGGGCTGCATTAACTGTTGCTGTGGCTACTGCCGTATACAACGGGTATCTCCCTCCTCCCCGTGCCCTGGAAGCATACTTTGCCCTTGACGCATACTTCTAGGTGGTTTCCCACAACGTACATTCAATGAATCGAATGAGTGTACCCGGACCACTTTATGCTCATCCGTTCCATCCCCGGTGGCGGCTCCTGCCATGAAACCCCAGGGGTGCACCGAGAGTGTAAGGGACAACCACAAAGGGAAAGCGAGACAAAAATGAGCTTTTCTCAGCCAAATTCAATTTTCAACTACCAGTATGCAAAGGATATCAATCTTGTTCGCTTTCAATTCTAATTTTCAACCCTACCTTTAAAAACTTCACTAGCAGACACGTAAATACCTACAAAAAAAAGGGGGGGAAAAATTGAAGTGATTGCCAAACTTCAGAAAACCGTGATTTGCAACAATTGAAATTCAAATCTGTCCTGCAAAAATCATTGTGGAGGTGAAAGCCCAATTCCATCTTTAACCCAAGCTTCATTCCCGTTATTGCATCAAAGAAGACAAAGGAAGCGGAAAGGTTCATTATTACCTCACATCTGCTGAGCCAATCAACCTTTTCGTAGTAATAAGGGTTGACCTTTCGAATCTTGGAACGATTTCTGCTTGCCATTGAGGTTTGTTGCAGTCCTGTCAATGGTGAAATCGGGCGCATCGCGAATAATCACTCTTTGCTCCACCAATAATTTAGCAAACTCACGTTTACAGCTGACACCGCTTAGTCTGAAGGGTTGACGACAATCAACTGATATAGAATTACAGTGTGTTTGGTGATCATACTAGCCCACTCCAGTGGGTGCCCTATTTGATTTGGCTGGTTATTTGTGCCCAGTGTAAGCTCTCAGAATTTCTGCGCCCTTCATTTCGGGCCCTCTCATTCGTTCATTCTTCGGACCCGGATCCATTCAACGCTGTGTTCCCCTTCCACTTGGAGCACAGATGAGGTTTAGCACCCTGACAGCAAACCCCTAACCTCTCTCACCAAACTCACAACTTCACCATCCTCTCACCCATCCTGAGGCTCTGTTTGGAGTGGATTTGAAACTCTTCTGCTCTTCAATGAGGATTCATTCATGAAAAGTTGGAAAACAGTATGATAATATAATACTTATAATATTATTATCATCAGGTATCTTTTTCATATTGGCCAAGGGGTGCAGATGCTCCTGTGCTCCTTTCAGCAGTCGCCGCTGTTTAAGATGGAGTCATTCAACTATCTAACATGCTAAAATATAAATGGGGCTATATTTATGGCGTCTAGAGTAGATGAGTTTAGATAATGCATAACTTACAATGTTTAATATACATAGATCATTGATTTTCTTAGAATTGGTATTCTAATATGAAAAAAATAAAGCGCTTTGTAATAATTCCCATCGTTTTTTTCTAGTGGGAATATCCATTTTTTGCATGGTCTGCAATATTTGAATCTACATAAAATTTAACGGGACAATTATTGAGAACTGACTCCGTTACTCGTGAAGTGGGTATAGGCACACATTTAGGAGAGTTTCGGTTAACACAAGTGATGCATAATTTTGAGGAATTTCTCAAGTAATGACGATGAACGGTCATGGCGATACCCTTCATCCAGCGATCCCACAGCCAGGAATGGACCGCGGCCTTCATCAAGAGTTTCTGCCAAGCTCCTCGACCTTTCGCTAACGACTCCTTAACCTTAACGACCTCTTTTACTAAATCTGGCAACATTCTCCCAACTTGCCAGCGTTTTGTACCTGGTTTCAAACCGGTGGTTTGGTCGCCAAGGTGTTTCTAATAATGCAGTCTTCACGCAACCTCATCTCATACTGCCCTTCACAATCCACTAAATTGTTCCAGTGGACAACGTCCGGTCCATATTTCAATTTAATCATAATTCACCCACCTCTTCATTCGTTCTTCGTCAAATCAAATCCTGTATGTTAATGCTTTTATGCATTCAACGTCTATACTAGTATGCGAGCTTCTCTCGCTAGTTATCTTCTTGCTATCCCTCATTACGACCACGTCATAGTTTTACTGCTATAAAAGTTTTTGTTTTATTATTTTCCAATAATAAGCCTTTGTTATTGTACAGCAAATATGTATTATAGCCCCCCCTCGCTCATACTCAAATTTCATAATTTTACGATTCAAGCATCATTCATCCAAATTTGAAATGACCATCCGCCGTATGGGCCATACTAGGGATTGACGCCCTTGGACCGTTTTGCAGAGGTCTAGTTGACTCTAACGGCTAGCCATCGCGATCGCTTCACATGCTTAGATGCCACGGGCCAAAAACTTTCTAGGTTTTTTTTCTGACATAAGCTAGTCGTATGTTATTTCCTAGTATTCACCCTAGTTTATTTCCCGCAATAAATAATTCCAATTTCTAAATTTGAAATGATACCCCAAAACCAATACCTAAAAATCTGATGCGATACCTGTCTCCGTTTTTTGATTGTGAAACGTTCACTCCGTTCGATTTTATAAAGTGTTCTACGAAGATGGGCTAATGCAGAAATGATAAACCATTGTGTGATCATTTGGAGCATTTTTTTAAAACCGATCCTGTCTAAGAAATCCTGTATGTTATACCGTGTAAAACTGCTAAAATCCTGGAATCTACGCGAAGAACGATGTATAGGGTTCAAAGGTTAACTCATCCCAGTATACGTGTCGCTTGAACGTGTCCTTGGTGCTGACGTAATCTTCCACCATGCGTCCTGAAGCGCCTGTGCGAGTGGAGACATAGATGGAAACACGTTATTTCTGCACCTAGCTCATACCTAATAACTTAGTGTTTGAGGATTCAGAAGAAAATGGATTTATATGTGTGTGTGTCATTCTAGTCCATAATTCATCTTAGGAAATTAAAAAAATTAATTCGTCCTTTCCTCCAAAAATTTGCATTTTAAAAGCATGGATGAGTTTGTAGAACAGCTCGTACGGACCAAGTGAACGCGACGAAGTTGTGAAAAACCATTTGAATGAAAATGGAGTAAGATAGGTAGTACGTTGTCTACATTTCCACGAAAATAAGGATTTACACAGTTAAATCTTACTGTTACACAGTGCAGAAATTTAAGTTGAGTACGGGTTTTTTTAAATGTGAAATCCACATGTTGGTTCCTCGACTTTACTTCATTAGGGTGGCCAAAACTCCCTTAATTTACTATACAGGGAGACCCAGGAGTTATGCACAATCCGACTCCTACGTGTTGTACAACTCATTTCCGAACAAAAATGTCTCCTAGCAATTTTTTGCCAGAGGCCTAGTTTCCCGAGTTATTCGAGATTTAAGATTTTTTCGTGTTTTCGATCTCATGTCATTAAAACTGTCATAACTCCCTCAATTGTGAAGGTAGCTCAAATTTGATGACACCGTTGGAAAGAGCGTCAAATTTTCCATCTATTTGATGCCAGAAAGCATTTTTTTATTGCATTGAACTTGAGCAATTGTTGCGCGAAATGGCATCATGGTGCGCTATAGCTATTGAACATAGCTGTTAGTAATAACCAAAACCTTAGTGACAAAAAAGGATTAGTAGATACAAAAATATGGTTTTCTAGATAAAAAAGGAACAGTGACATAAACAATATTATCTACCAATATTTTTTCCTCATGCTGTCCGACGTGTTCGCAAGGGTGTGAGTTGTACACAGTTGTGCACCCTTGTTGCTTCAGAAGCATTACTATTGGCGAAACCGTACACAAAAATCATGTCAACATACTCACTTGTGGTATAGCTACTCAACTGAAAGGAACTCATCGCAATCAATCGTAAATTAACACAAACGATAGCCGTCTCTCGGCTCTTCGATTGTCCTGACTTTGGCTGGACAGTTTAGGAATGCCGTAGACGCTTTTCACAAACGAACGTTTTCATTCATTAAATTCATTTTCATTTTTAAATATTTATGTTTTGGTTTATATCTTAATAATCTTGTTTAAACTCTAACTCTTTATATGAACTCGATTTAAACCCCAATATCTTACCATTGTCCTACAACTGGATAACATGTTTGAGTCAACAAACATTTTACTAAAACTGAATTTGGTCAGAAACAACATATTATCAACAGTGCATCACCCAATGCTACGGCCAAATCGGATTGGGGTTGATGAAACACGGCGCACAAAGCAACCCCTCCTTCAAGACCTGGAGGTCGTGCGGGTCATTGCATATCCGTGCCCCTGACCAAGACAATGCCTCCTCCGTAGCTTCCCAATTTTCAAACATTAGGTATTTTTTAGTTATAAAGGGTGTCCTAGGAATTATGCACGATCTGACTCCTACGTGTGTTACAACTCATTTCCGAACAAAAATGTCTCCTAGCAATTTTTTCCAGAGGCCTCGTTCAAGAGTTATTCGAGATTCAAGATTTGTTCGTGTTTTCGATCGTAGGTCATTAAAACTGTCATAACTCCCTCAATTTTGAAGATAACTCAAATTTGATGACACCGTTGAAAAGAACGTTAAATGTTCTATCTATTTGATATTAACAAAACATTTTTTTATTGCATAGAAAGTGTGTGAGTGCTGCGCGAAATGGCAGTTTTGTCAAAATATTGAAATCCCCTGTTTTTCATCTCGGCTAGAAACCCCATTAATGCTCGAGGCAGAACTGTGCAGACCTGGTAAAACGTTCGCCAAAATGTCAGCTTTCCAGCGGTGTAGTCGTTTTGGTTAAAAAAAATATTTTTAGTTAAGGAACTGGTGTTTAACTACAGGAAAAACAGGCGATTTCAAGATTTTGACAAAACAGACATTTCGCGCAACAATCGCTCATCTTCAATGCAATAAAAAAATGTTTTCTGACATTAAATAGATAGAAAATTTAACGCTCGTTCCAACGGTGTCATCAAATGAGCTATTTTCCTAATTGAGGGAGTTATGTAGTTTTGATGACGTAAGATCGAAAACACGAGAAAAATCTTAAATCTCGGAAACTAGGCCTCTGGCTAAACATTTCTAAGAGACATTTTCGTACGGAAATAAGTGATACAACAAGTAGAAGTCGGATTGTGCATAACTCCCGGGATACCCTGTATAAATTAAAATTTAAGGTTACCGTTGGAAAGAGAGTTAAATTTCCTTTCTTCCTTTGCACAATCACAATTTATGAGCGAGATGAGAAAGTCAAAAATTGGGGAAAAGTGAAAGTTTGTCTGTTACAACGTATGACCTTTTTTAGGCTAATTTTTTACCGATTAAAAATAATGTTATCGCCGGGCACCCAACGAGAAAAACTAGTCTTAAATCTCAGCTGTCTCACAGTATAATTATATTTGATTTGGCGGCCTCACAAATATGGCTGGAATGCCACATTCCAAAGATGTTTTCAAATAATTTCCAAGCCGTTCATGCTACAGAATTTTTTATACGATTGAAAGTTGTTCAGTATAAAAAAAAGAAGGCAATTGGATCTCAAACTTCTAAATCGTCTTTCAAAACAAGGTAGTTCCAAACAGTTGAAAATCAAGTAAAATTTTCGCTAAGGCTTCTCACCCCTTCCCCATTCAGGCTCCTGCCCTTCGAAATCATTTGGTACCTCAACGTTGATCTGATTCAAGTCTGTTGAAGCTTTGTGTTGTCATAAAAGCGTTATAATTGTATGATCCATTTCAAGAATGATCCATCAAGGGAGAACCAATTAATTACCCTCTCACGCCTGTTATATTTTCTTTTAGGTTGGCTGTTTTGTATCATTGTAAGATTCCGCGGTATTGGGTCTGGAAATATATCCTCCTTTTCGTATCAAGCAGGGAACAAAAGAACAAATCCGCCATCGTGCCCATCATGTCTGCCCAAACTTCTATGATCACGTGCTCAAGTCAATTAATATTAACTCAGGATATTATATCCACGATCATTGAATTTTTTTTCGAGTGGTTAATAACCAGGATCAATACAAAGATTGCCGTCACCCCCATATTACCTACGGGGGTAGATAGCTTATTACTCTACACACAGGCTCCTCGTTTTTTCTTCTGTGTCAATATTCTCCCAACTTCTTCCCTTTTTCTTATCCAAATCAAATACAATTGTTTGCAGAACCAATATTCGAACTGAACCATTCTTTTACCCTGGTGGATCGTATCAGGTTGTTCAGGTTTCACACCATCTAAACTCTCCAAATGTATGATTTCTGGACAATAGCACATTATTACAATCTCATTTGTCGTTCATCCAACGATATTCACCAGCATACCAACACAAATACACGGATCAAATTGTTATATAGTTAATTATTTAATTATTCCTCGCCCAAACATCTCCTTCGATTAGTAGTAGAAGAATTGCGGCTCTCAGCCCTGCGATACCTGTTTCATCAATATATATAGGTACACTCTCTTTTAATGTACACACATATACTTCATTATTCACTCAACTGCAAAACTTAGATGGTGGGAGCAATAATTTAAAAATAAATAAATAAACCACGACAGTTCATTTGATTCAGAGGTAATAGCTTTCCAATGTTTTTATCGAGCCACTCTCAGCTCAGACCTTTTTCATGTGGCTTATTGTATAAGTCATAAAAGTTATATCATGTCACATAGAAAATTCGAAGAAACGTAATTTCATGTTCTTATTTGATAGAAAAGGACCTGAGTTGAAACTAGCTCCATATAAACCTTGTAAAATAGACAACACTGGCTGGAATGAGCCTTGGAATATTTTAACCACATCAATGTTGAAATTAGCTTGATTTTCAATTGTACGGAATGAACTTGTTTTGAAAGATAATGTAGCGTTTAGGGATCCAACCTATTGTTTAATAATCAAACAATTCCACGTTATTGGCTTCGATCAATGGTTGATTTCGGTTCACTATTCAATTCATAAACCATTGTAATCGCTCTGGAAACAAAAATTCTACCCCCCACCTGAAAATTTCATGGTTTACGTTTCAAAGGGTGTAGAATCCGAATATGCAATAAACATTTTTCCGTCGATTTCTCGATTTCACGATTTCTCCCAAACGGCTGGAGCTAAAGATCTGAAATTTTCAGGAAAAATCCATCTTGGTCCGACGACGCCCCAGCTCTCTCACTCAATTTAAAGTGCCCTTTAAGGGCTGTCAAAGTTTTGTAAAATCCCTAAAAACCTCAAAACAAGTCGAAGCGGCCTAAATGTGTACTCTTTTTGAAGAACATACCATGAGGAATCGAATGAGACACTCCCCACGTCCGTAGGTCAAACCATTCCCGATGTATGGCCCGATTTATGGTACCAACATTTGCGTTTTTTGGTTTATTATTGTTTGTTTGTAACCTAGTGATGCCGATAGCGTCAAGTTGTAGTGAATGTGGATACCGGAGTGATAGCCGATGTGGATACTTGTAGTTTATAGCCGATACACGGGTGGAAGCATTCTGATATGCATGAAACGCTGATAATATAAAGGTAATTATTCAATATTATTACTGGGGTAAATAAGTATTCTTTCACAGGGGTTTATTATTCAATTGGCTTGCGTTCATGATTTGAATCTGTACTAAGCTTCGGAGTGTGCGTGTTTCACAGGTGATAGAGCGATTATTGAATTTCAGGAGATATGCATAGAGCACGTAAATCTGTTCTCAACCAAAATACCTATTTGGATTGATCAGTTGATCATATTTGTGTGCCTCCTAAAATTCAATAATCGCTCTATCACCTGTGAAACACGCACACTGCAAATCCTTTCAGTGGGGTTAATTATTCAATTTTATTCATTTGAGTTGCATTCATGATTTGAATTTCTACTAAGCTTTGTAGTGTGCGTGTTTTACAGGTGATAGAGCGATTATTGAATTTCAGGAGATATGCATTGACCACGTAAATCGGTTCTCAACCAAAATACATATTTGTTACATCAACCTTTGGCTACATCGTTTAAATTTGGATTTGGGGAAGTTTTAACGCAATACGAGTGCTAAAGGAGTTGATAAATTATAGATGTTTACACTCCAAAGCTTAGTAGAAATTCAAATCATGAACGCAAGCCAATCGAATAATAAACCCCAGTGAAAGAATTTGCAGCGTTTTGATACAAATTTTGTAAACTTTTGTCCGGTGATTTCAGAGCACCGCTTCGTACAATGGATAGCTGGATTTTTTTTAAATTTTAACTTCCATTTCTTGTTTTTATAGGTAGTAGCTAGTCTGTGTAATACTTTTAAACAAACCTTGAGAATCTAACTGTAATTTAGATTTGCACTGCCATGGACAAGGATTCAATTATCTGATAAATAGACGCGGAACTGAAATTGTTAAAAAGCTGTGAAACTCTAAACGGAAGTGGACATTTTCGAGGACGACCGATTTGACAACCTTCCTCGCGGATTTTAAGCTGCCCCCACTCTTCGGTGCTGATGGCGAGAGGTCCACATTATGTGTTGTTTTCCAATTATTGTTAAGTTTGTAGCCTCGATTCCTGTACTCAAGAAAGACATGGGGTGGATGCTACAGCGATCGCAATTTATAGCATCCAAGGTAAGGGAAGGTCTCCGAGGTCCGCTATGAGGGGCCAGATGTTCTGCGTTCGCGGCTGTTAGCGTCGTGCCATCGACCAGTAGCCTCCTGCTCGAATTGCCGCCCGCCTGTCAGTTCAGAGCCAAACTCACAACGCGAAACACGCGTCTCGTGCGATAAAATTTTTACGACTTGTGTTCGGCGTTACTACACATCTACTTCACTGCCTGTTCATAATTTACTTGCCATTCATTTGATCATCGCTGTTGTTTTTTAATAATTCTCGTTCGGATATCCCACCAACAACACGCATCGAACCGCCTTCCAATTCTATCGAATTTCAAACGTTCTAGCTAAATAACCTTTACTCAAGTTTTAAAAAAATCAATTAGAACCCAAAGGGTTTCGAACCGGTGAAATGTTCTACGAACAAGATCAAAGGACGCTCATGCTCCCGCTGCCCAGAAGTCCTGCAGTGGACATCTCATTCACTGATGTCACCCTGTCCGCGTCCCGCGGCATATTTAAGAAAGGTAAATATTTATTACTTTAAAAATACATGTGTGTATTTCTACACTATTAGACCGGTCTAGCTAAAAAAAAAGGTGAAATTCTTACAAACTTGAGTCAAACCCCATCAACCGCAAAAGTCACCTGTTTGTTGCACAGGTATGTTTATCACCTCGTTTCGAGGTATAAGTTCAATAAGTTTTCCCATAAAACCAGATTATTAGCAAATTTTCCTTTTATCAAATGAAGATAATGTATACAGGGTGGCTCTTAATGAACGAACCATCCTTTCTATTTCCTTTGATTGTGGAGAAATCAAAAACTTGTCAAAGTAACCTCCCCTTATTTTTTTGCAAAAAATTTAACCATTGCATTTTTGCTCATCGCGCATGCGCGCTACGCGCACCAACTTTGTTTTTTCAAATGCAACCCAAAAAATTTTATTGCAGAATCGGATTCTACATCCAATTTTATGAACCTTTTACTTCGACTTTTTTTGGACGTACCCAGGAGCGGCCAGAAGCGCCCAAAGTTTGCCTACGTCTGAACCGTGGTGGTTTAGAAAAAATGAAAAATCGCATTATCCTGGCCCTTGATCATTTTTGTTTTAGTTAGATGAGTTTTTAGGCAAGCGGTTCGGTTCCTGCGCCCAGAAGGATACTCGTAGAAAACAGGAATGTTATGGTGCCAAATACGTTTGAATAAAAATTGACCCACTAGAGGTAAACAACTTGGATTTATCGCCGAATCGTCTCGACAAGATAATTTAGATACTGACCCACCTGCCTAAAAACTCATCTTACTAAAACAAAAACGATCAAGGGCAAGGATAAGGTGATTTTTCATTTTTTTAAACAACCACGTTTCAGGCGTAGGCAAACTTTGGGCGCTTCTGGACGCTCTTGGGTGCGTCCAAAAAAAAAGACGTCGAAGTAAAATGTTCATAAAATTAGATGTAGAATCCGATTCTGCAATAAAAATTGCGGGGCTCTATTTAAAAAAACAAAGTTGGTGAACGCAGCGCGCATTTGCGGGCATGCGCGATGCCCAAAAATTCAATGGTTAAATTTTTTGCAAAAAATACTGGGAGGTGACTTGGACAAGTTTTTTTATTTCTCTACAATCAACGGAAATAGAAAGGGTGGTTTGTTCATTAAGAGCCACCCTGTATAAATATATACATTTTTCAAAATTTCCTTTGTGTGAATCCATTCTGATGCATTCTGAAACTATTCTTGTATTTCAAAACTATTCCATATCCACGCGTATATCATTCCAGACACGTAGCCCACCTTGAGATCTTTAAAAATAAATTTTTAAAAATTAAACCTTCCAAAACAAGGGATTAAATTTGTTGAACAGTCCTTTCTGAGCATAGCAAATTAGACCAATTCCATAGGAAATCTTTTATAAATCTTAAAATATAGGTACTTACTAAAAATCCAAAATCTTCTATTTTTGCCGTAAAAATGGTTTTCAAACAATCATTAAAACTCATTTAAAAAAATAATCCTGAAAACTGGGCAACCTTATGAAAATTTGCATCTTAATAAGATATACAACCTTGTTCTCTATTTCATTCTTTCAGTGCCATTTAAAGAAGAAAATAGTGTGTATATATTTAAAAACTGAATAAATGGGAATTTTGTGGATAACAAAGATTTTTACGTTACGCGAACACCTTCAAACAAGAGAAGTTTGCTCCTGTCTTCCACAAAATTGTCTATGCTGTAACGAATCAACAATATTATTCCTTCTAGCCCTAGTTAAAATTTATTTTTATTTCCTATGCTTTCGAAAAAACTGAGTTCCAAATGATTTGATCAATTTAACGTTACTAAGTACAATTTACGACGGGGGTGGGAGAAAATAGATTCACATTAAATTCTCTGGCGCACATCCTGCAGCGCTCCTATGTATATAACATTTGTCAACCAAATTGAATAACTGTTTAGACGTATTCTCTTTTGCGTTGATACGAGGGGACATAACCGGAATGACACCAGTTCACCACTATTGGAAAAAATCAAATTAAAATAAAATTTTGTTCCGGAATGAAGGCTGAAAACGTTCCGCTTCTATGTCAACATAACATATCTGAGCTTGCGACAGTTCTACCGTACTGTTCTATTTCAAACCATCACCCTTTGATCCGTAAGTTCAATAGCCCCAACTTAAGAACAAGCATCTGGTTGAAAGAGTAACAAAAAATGATCGTGCCGCATTTTCTCAAACTTCAAACTTATCAGTTTTTACTCTGTTTGGCTTAGGTCTTACCGTCTTAATTCGATTCCACGTAGGAAATAAATTGCAAATTTGCACTTACCTAGTACAATTTTGAAGCGGTGTTATGTAATTTAAATCCAAATTTAATTAAAAAACTAGGTAATCGCAGTTTTGACGGAATTACCAAGATATCAAGTTCCAAACTCAATTGCCATCAGTAAACGTCAATATTGAAAAAAAATTACGTTGGAAAGCTTATTACTTGAATAGGTTTGTATGGAACTCTCCAGTTCCCAAGATTAATAGAAATGTATATATACCTATATTTCCCCTGCTAACATAAACAGGAACGATTTGATTATTTGTTGCGCGTCAACTCAAAAACTACTTTACCGATTCTAACAATTCTTTCACCATTAGAAAGCTACATTAATACTGAATAACGTAGGCTTCTTTTCCAAAAATTTAAAAATCTCTACCTAAATTGAAACATTGCAACCAAAGGTATGCACATATTGCCCGTAAAAGTAATTACTTCGTGTGTGCTGCTAATGTTATTGACGATATATTAACTATAATGTCCTACATGTTAATTATGCTTACTTGTGATTAGTCCCAAAAAAGTCCGCGATGGTATGTGCCTAACTGGTATAGTTGAATCAAAACAACAAGATTTGTTTGAATTAATTAGGCTCAACACGAGTTGACCGGATAGTGGTGATGTAGTGTGCGTATTTAGGCTAACAAATAGGTAGTTTTTAAATTTGAAAATTAATCTTCCTGCAATGATGAAATTGACAGTCCTACAGACTTTTGGGTAGTAATAATATCTTCGGAATCTAACCGATTGGCTTTGTGAGCGATGTAGATGATGTCTTTCCAATTCGCTAGACTAGAATTTTATATGGAGCTTCTATGTCTATTATTGTCACTCTCATTCATTTTAGGGGAAAAAAGGGAAATGAATGATAAGAAAAAAAAAAAGACTGTTCGTGATGAAGATGAATGTAAACCGCTCACTTACTTTACCACCCAAACCCGTGCAACGCCGGGTAAATCAGCTAATATACAAAGAGATATATGTAATTGTTTTGTTTTTTTTTTTTAATGAAAAAGAGAAAGAATAGTAACGTTTAAACAATTTTTTTCAAAATCTTCAAGGAATTAGTGACACGGTCTGTGGATGGTACTTTTTAAAGCTTTTCTCATAGATGAATATGTTCTCACTCAAAAATAATGTTCAACAGCTGAAATTAAATGCGTGCGTAGGTGGAGAACTTTGAGGTTTAAGGAATGAAAAGAAGGTTTCAATGGAAAAACCCGCCGATGCTTCGAGAACGGGTTGAGTCAGAAAAAATGCGTGTTCAAGTCACTTTGTGAAGCAGGTTCTTTTTTGCGGACTGGTCAAACAAGATTCCCAGTATTTCAAGGGCAGATCGACTGGAATGTAACATTTAGCGAACATTTGATGACAAAGAGGCTCCAAAACTGTTGATTTTCATTTTGGAAATCCGTACTTCTGTATTATGAATTTCACCTCTATTTCAAAACATGTATTACTCATTCCAGACAATATTTATCCTAATGACGCTGAAGACTTTATTTTTTCTTAGAATCAAGCAGTTCAAAAAGATGGGTGGGATCGTTGGACACCTCTTACTGAGCATAAAACAACTAACTATATATAAAATTAATTTTTTTCAGTAGAATACGTTGAAAAACTATACAAACTGAAATATTCAAAAATTGAGATAAAATATGCGATAACCAGATTCAAGAATTATATGCAAAAAAACTCCCCTAATAAGCAACTAAAATTGGAAATATATGAATTTTTCGGAAATGTGCAAATCCTCCGTGATTATTCAGAAAACACTAAAGCTGTTGTATTTGGAATGGTATGTATAGGAATAGGTCGGGTACTCGAGTCTTCGTTTTATTTATCCAATATTTTAAATAAGCCTAATCAACATCGTTGCATGGACCAATTAAGATCTTCTTTATAGCTTAGTGCTATCCTAATTAGTCTTTAGACTTAAGATTCGTCACAGCTCCTTATGAGAACCATGTACCTTAGCTTGGTCACCTGATCATTAATTAACATTTTCAAATAAAAACTTATAGACAGGACAAAGGGCATTCTTATGCATGAAAAATGAAAATATTTTGCGAAACACCTGCTTCTTTCCCCATTTTTGGAAAATATATTGGTAATACCTATGCAAATTTTTGTTGAACATACAAATTTCTCGAAACATTTCAAAATATCTAAGAACAGGAGAATTCAAATTTGATATTTTAAACCGGAGTTGTGAGAATACTCCAGAACGTCGAATCCCAAGGTTTGATTACCGAAAAACAGGTATGCGATTACCAAAATTCCAGGTCCAGTGATAACAAATGGATAAAAACGGTGATATTTCTTTTAAAATCCAGTTCTTCAATACATATACATACATATTGCTGTTCTGTTTTGCATTCAATTTGCTTTCAAACTACTGCACTAAGCCCACGTCACAATATGCTATGATTGAAGACAAGATGTACTGAACTGAACACAAATCCCAATTTTTGTGTGTGTTGTTATTGCCAAAAAACGCATATTTCATCGATTTCTTCAAAATTAAACTATTTTTTAAAATTGTTAAACTCACCTAAAATGGATATAATGATGAGCTGACCACGGATCCGGAGTCCGTTTTTTTAAATTAAACGCTCACCCTTGGCCGACTTTTTTCCTTTTTTATTGATGAATTTTAATTTAAAAAGTTAAATTGAATCGAACACTGTAGGGTCGATTTGTTCACACTCCCTAAACCGTAAAAACTAAAAAACCGTATCATGGACTACAAAGACGGACTGTGGTTGTAAAACTTATTCAACTCAGATGGACAAGGGTATTTACAATTTTTTGTGCGGGAAAAAGGAGAGAAGAATTCTTTTTCGTTTTTAAAATATATGACGAGGGATCATTGGAATGAGGATGGAGTGCAGAAAGTAAGAAATGATCAAGTTTTTAGGTAGATGATTCTGTGGTTTTATTATCTTTTGTTTGATGGTAGGTATCAAACCTCTTGACGGGGGCAGGTTGGGTAGTGCCCAATGGGTACCTTCTAAATTACGACCGCACTTGAATTCGATTTTTTGTTCAGAAAAAAGTTGAGAAGCGGTTTTTTCGTCCCTTGAAGCGTCTTTCTTACACAAAGATAATCATTCCCGTACAATTGAAGTTATAAGGCACATAGAGGTGGCAATGAGGACGAAGTGTAAAAAATGGGGAACGACTTACTTTCTTTTTTTTTTACTTCGCTCCAGGGCTTTCTGTAAGTCAGATTCAAAGCTGGACTTCTTGAAGCGCGCAGTCGATTTGAAAGAAAGAAAATCAAACCTGTTTCAGCTCGAAGTATCACTCGAAGCTACACGAATTTCCTACTCAAGTCACAAAATTCCTTGAACCCCATTATTTTTTTAAACTACTCCTACCCTTCTTTTGCTATAAATGTGTTATATAAATTATACTATTTTACCATTGTAGGTACATATGAAATTCGACTTGTAATATCAAAGGATAGCTGTAGGGAGGTTGTAGATCTATGAAAATTACATCGATTTCGAATGAAAGCGGGAGACGTCGTGCTTGTTACATGGATTTGAAGTTCGCACTGCACGTTCCCTAAAAATTTAATCGAAATTACAAGAAAACTGTAGAAATGCAATTCACACACACACGGACAGACACGAAACGAAATTTGTTCAGAATGGTCCAAAACTTGAAATGCTTTACAAGGCGATTTTTATCGTGCTCTCAGGTGTTGACATTAATACTCTTGGTTACGTATTTTCTGTCAAAGTTTTATCATTAGCGAAACCGAACGGATGAACGTACAGCGATTCCGGTGAGCTCATTCGATTTATTGAGCTGATTTCTATAAATAACAGAAAAAACACTGCTATTATTTCTAAAGTTTCAACAGTTGAGATTTTCCATTATTTGACCCTTCAGTTTTACTATTTAGGGTTGCCATGCCTAAAAAGCGATGCCAAAAATTCGGTCCAATAACAGCCTTTATGTGATTTTCTCACCCAAGTATCATAAATACTCATAACTAACTAGGTAGCTACTTGTTTTATTTTATTTCAATTGTTTTCTTGGGGTGGGTACCTCCTTCTAATGAGTTTTGCTTGGACAGACTCCTTTTATTAATCGTGTATCTCGTGGAGAGGGGAGGGGGTGGAGGCAATGGATTGGATGCCCCTGGTTCCGGCCTTCTCCAGAAAAGCTAGAAAAGCTCAGATTTAAAATAATACGTGATGTTTAAAAAAAAGTTGTGAGTTCCCTGCTGATCAAAAATATAATTTACTTCCACTGCTTCGATATTTTTCATATTAAAAACATTATTTTTTTAATCACTCGTTCAATTCTAGTTGTTAATCAAAGACTGAAAGACTCATAGTCTTCCTTTAATTTTCCTCTCTCTCCAAATGGCTTATAATTTATTACGGCATAAGGTTACAGTAGTTCGTAGACGCTCTTTTTTAGGGGCCCCGATTCTCTCTCCACGGCCCTGCGCGTAGAAGGTGTCATCAATTACAGAAGGACATATAAAAATTTAATAATAATTTGTTGTATTTTTTAAAAGTATTTATATCATTCGTTCGGTGTATGCACCTGTCGACGTGTCTTGTTCGATGTACCAATATTCTCAAAATATTTTTTGCGAAAAAAATAGCGTTAGTTTTGGCAGGACGTGTTTGCGTTGGTGGTTAACGGCCTGTCGGTTGTTTTCGGGATCGACTGATTAGTGATTATGCCGCCGCGTTTTCTTCCGTCATTGAATTCTTAATGAGGGGATGAAGTCGGTCCGCCGTTTGTTGTTTGAATTCAAGGAGTCGCCCTTATCTCCGATGCGGAACTCCAACAAGACTTTGTCATCTCATAAACAACGGAACAATGAAAAAATAAAACGAACTGAGGATAAAAACGTGCGTGTTGTGGAAAATATCTTCTATTTTCTTAAAGAAGGTTAGATCTTCGTTTTCACAATCGGGAGATTAAACAAAAATTGCCAAAATCAAAATTGCTACTCGTATTTCTAGTTGTTGATATTGCCGAACAACATTGGTTCCCTGCGTGTCTACTTGGATGTGAATGTGTCTCCGTAAACCCTTATAACTACATTCGAGTTCTAAATAATTTATACAGTTTCCATCACATTTTAATGAATGTTTATGTGTCGGTTAGGTCTTAGTACTTCCATCTCTCCCAGATAAATAATTTACCCAGCTCAAGCGCAAAACGTAAAATAGTAAGCACAATTTTCTTACGTCGCAGTCGTCTTCTACATTGTCAAAAATCACATCAACGATTTTCATTTGATTTCAAATAGTATTTTTGCAGAATGAGAGGATTATGCTGGGGATGTTCTCCAACTGGTGTCATCGTTGAAAAATAATTGGTTTTCACTACGCCAACTTACAATTTGTTAAGTGTCATTTTTTTTTTAATTGGCTAAGAGAAAACTATTCAACCCCCTCAAAATTCCTTATTTTCCGTTCAAGATGCGTAAAATGGAAAAATCCTATTTAAAAAATTTAAAATAAATAAATAAATAAAATCTGAAAATAGAGAAAATCTTAGGCAACCCTAAAGGGCTGAAATATTTAAAAAATCAAATATACTACCTTTACAAACATACTACTAATGTACCTTTCGAAATAGCACCAATTATTTTACTGTTCGTTATCAGTTCGCTATTATTGCTGAAACTAGGAAGAAAGAACGTCAATACGAATTTAGAATGTGTAAAAATACAAATACAATGTAAAATCACAATAATTTATACCATGTATAATTACAATAATTTATACCTTGTATAATTGTATTGCACGTGGTGCAAATTGACTAATAGAACCATAGTATCAGCTGGTATAATTGCAATAGAATTTTATTTTCACGAGGTCGTTTTGAAATATAGTCTTTCATTAGTTATGTAATTTTAGGTTTATTAGGTGTTTTATTTTATCTCGTTAAATGTTCAGTCTGTGGTTTCAACGTCTATGCCAATGTATATGTGTAATACGTCATTTCAGCTACATAAGTATATAAATTCTTCCGTACGCTTCCATTTTAAGCTTTTGTTGCTTACTGGGGGACTAGTAAATTTCTCGTGCTTATGGATTAATATTTATGAAGAAGTCATCCCACAATCTCTGGGATATTTAGAAATCAATCGCATGGTGTGGAAACGCACTGATCAGCAGAAGGACTCTTGTAGCTAATTTCTTCGGTAATACATCTACGGAGGTGACGTATTTATATGCACTTATAAGCGAAGCTCTCTCTAGGGCATCTACAATACAATATCAAAGTATATACGCAGGTTCCAGAAACTTATCTAATAAACATAGATCAGTGAATTACGTAGAAGGGTTATCAAGTATAGAAATTATGAACCTTTGGGTCGTAATTTAAAGAGTTTTTTCTCCATTTTCATATCATACAGATCTAGAAACGTAAAACAAGACATTTTGAGTGGATTTAATTTTTTTCTTGGTCGATTAAATAGATTCTTATTGAAAATGATGAACCTAAACAATAAATTCATTACGAGCTCTCATTTGTTCATTTTCCCATTCAAATAATGGTGCACAAAGCAATCGTTCGAACTGACCGCCCTTCAATGAATTCAATTCAATATTTCACTATCTTTCCCGTTAGTTTTTACCTAGCATATAACCACTTGCCGAGGTCGTGGAAAAGAAAGGCCTTTAGCTGTATGTTATTGTTTCATTTGATTCCTTCCGCTGTTCGCCAAAACTCAGAGCATTTAATCTCCCTCACTAAGGTCAGTCGTAACTGGGAATGACGCATTAACTGTTGTTCTGTTACCACAAGAGTGATAACGTTGCCCGTACGCTCTTTATTTGGTATTTGTGCAGAATTCGATTGTCGACAGGTGGGTACAGCGTTAATTTTTAAAAGTTCAAATTCTACACAGTAATTAATAAATAACATTTGAATATAGTAATCTGATAACATCTTTCTGCACTCGATTCGCTACATATAGTCAACATTTGACCACAATCCACTTTATCTAGTTGACCACAGTGACCTGTTCTCACACATTACTCTCTTAATTTAAAAGATAAACAATTTAAAATTTAAACAAGCCTTTGCATCATCATTTAGCACCGCACTTTGCCCCATTTTCGATTACCATTGATCCTGAAATCAAATGATTATTGTTGCCAATGATCTTTGCAAAAGTTAAGAACTCCCTCTTCCGCTGTACACTATTTGCTTCCACAGTCGGAGCAATCCTTTTTTCTCACTAAATACCTCGTTTTCCCTTCTTTTCTGTTGGCCTTCCCTGGCGATTCGCTTATTGGCGAGTCATATTGATTTCGCTAGATTACCATATACGTACTACCGCATTTTGCCTTTGACAATAATTTGTTGTTCTCATAGAAACCACTTGCAGCCAAGAAAACTTTTTTACACCTCCTGTTGTCAATTCACTGAATTTTTCCCGAATACCAACGATTTCCGTATTGTTTCGTGAAATAATTTTCTTAGGCTCAAAAGCCAAGAGAGCTAAGGGAAATTGCCTCCGCGTAAAGCTCAGTAGCAGCAGTCTTGCCCCTGCTGTTAATATTCATGCTGTAAGTATTCAAGGGCTTGTAATCGATACAAAATAAGTTTTTACCACTCACTCTCTTCTCCATCAAAATTTATTGTTTTACAGGAGACGTGGATTCTTCTCAAATTCGAATTACGGTCTGATATCTGGAAATTTTATAAGCAATAACTTGACCAACGTTTACCCAACTTTCTTTTAAAATTGTCATTTTTAGATATTATTTTAATGAAATGAACAAAACTACAGAAAAATTATTCATATATAGCTTCTCCAAGAAATTGAGTTTTTAAAACTTGAGCTGATCTTTTGACGGACTAGTCAAATGTAGTTAGCTGTTTAAATTTCTTCTTTGAAATTTTCAGTTGGTGGTCCATTTACTTAAATGGACATGCATACATTTCCGTAAATATGAGTTATTTTTATATCAGATGGGCTAAAGAAGTCTAAATATTTAATTTCGCTCATTAAATTTTCTCTTACTGTTAAGTAACTACTGCTGTTAGGAATAGCTAGTGTGATGTGAACCTCGTTGATGAATATATCTACTCGTAAGCCGGTGATTTGCATAGAATGACTATCTAACGCAGAGATAAAACTTTTACTGTAATAATTTGCAGCGTCAGAATCCCTAAGATCAGAATCCGATGATAGGGCAATTTAAATAACTCTAAGATACATGATGATAGTGTCATCTGAAGATGCGGACGAGGTTATTTCCTTTCCAATGTGAACTCAAGTATTAGGAACCTGACCTTGTTAGACTAGGAAGATAAATTTGACAGATATTCATCGATGAGACACCATCAACACGTCAACAGCTCATATATTATCCGAAATCCGGACTAAGGTGTTTCGAGGTAACAAGGTCAAGAACGGTATAATAAGCGTCACTATCCAGTTTGCTATTTAGGTAAGTAAGTTGATATCCTAGTTCGGTTTTTCAACTTTTATTCTAAAGATAACACTGAGATCTGCTGGGCCCATGGTCATCTAGTCTGAAATGTGAGGTGGCAACAACCTTCGAGTCCCCTGCGTTCCATATATAATGTTCGTTTCCGAATTCACTTTAATTTGGACGTTTTAACTTGAAAAACGGTTCAGGAAATGAGTGGTACACGCGGCAATTTCACGTTTGAATCAGGAAGTACTCTCAACAATTTAGAAGTAGTCCTTTTGAAACTGCAGATTGTAGCTTCATGCGGACGAGCTAGATACTTTAAATTAGTACAGGCACGCCACGAGAAACGATGAAGGCTACAGGAAAAAATGGGAATATTAATAATTGGTAAAATTAGTTTCTCTCCAATATAGCGCAAGGATAAACTTGAAACTTGTGTTATGCTTGTATTGTAATATACATTAACGCTTCACGGTGTTCAAGTCCAACGTTTTGGTTTATTATTCAATAATAAACCATTGTAATCGCTATTGAGAAAAAAATTTTAACCCCCTCTGAAAATTTCATGGTTTACGTTTCAAGGGTGTAGAATCCGAATCTGCAATAAAAATTTTTTCCGTCCGTCAGCCGTACGCCGTACGCACGATTTTTCCCAAACGGCTGTAGCAAAAGATCTGAAATTTTCAGGAAGAATCCATGTTGGTCCGGCGACGCACCAATTCTTGAGCCAGCTCTCTCACTAAATTTAAAGTGCCCTTTAAGGGCTGTCAAAATTTTATAAAATCCCTAAAAACCTCAAAACAAGTCGAAGCGGCATAAATTTGTACTCTTTTTGAAGAACACTCCACGAGGAATCGAATGAGTCCCTCCCCAGGTCCGTAGGTCAAACCATTCCCGATCTATGGCCCGATTTATGGTGTCAACATTCGCGTTATTTTGGTTTATTATTGTTTTTGTGTTGATATCAGTAACCTAGTGACGTAGTGATGTAGTAATGTGGGTACTGGAGTGAACTCCTACAAGGTTTTGTAGCCGATACAAGGGTTGAAGCATTCCAATAATTTTAAGAAAAAATCAGAAAATCTGAAATTTTCAGGAAAACGCTGCAAATTCTTTCACTGGGGTTTATTATTCAATTGGCTTGCGTTCATGTTTTGGATTTCTACTAAGCTTTGGAGTGTGCGTGTTTCACAGGTGATAGAGCGATTATTGAATTTCAGGAGATATGCATAGAGCACGTAAATCTGTTCTCAACCAAAATACCTATTTGGATTGATCAGTTGATCATATTTGTGTGCCTCTTCAATTCAATAATCAATTCAACAATCACTCTATCACCTGTGAAACACGCACACTCCAAAGCTTAGTAGAAATTCAAATCATGAACGCAAGCCAATTGAATAATAAACCCCAGTGAAAGAATTTTTATATAATTGCAATCAACCAATTCGCCGCGAATCACGAGTTTTTCCACAAAGACTTTCGAGCATGATTTTTCTTACCGTCAGTTTTTTCTTATCCTCAGTTCTATTTTTCAGTAGTCAGTTTATAGCCCTACATATATACAGTGTATAGTGAAACACTATATCGTGTATATTGAAACTAGAATGAGACAAATTATTAAAACCATAAACTATTGATGGACGCGATTCATGAGAATGTAATAATGAAGAAAACGTACGAACCCTTCAAATCCAATATATTCCTGAAAAATATGCAAAACGAATTACGTCAAAAAGTCTATGAATAATGGAGAAATAAATAAAATGGAAAGAGGAGGGCAGGCGTCACCGAGTGGAAAATTCCTCCGCTATCTGGTGGATTTTATGTTTTTAGGGCCTCGCGCTCAGGTATCGGGCGGCGGTCAGGGCTCAGCGGCAAATGGGCTAATACATACGCGGCTCAGAACTGGTGAAAACCAGAAAGGAGCTTATCATGATTCTTGGACTCGGGCTATTCCGAGACTATAGAACTCAGCTTCCAAGTTTGTCAAGTTTCAAGTTCAAGACTTATGTTTTGTTTAGAACTTAGTGATGTTGCATACGAAATGGAAATAACCAATTTCAATGTAACGGGAACCAAGAACGACCTTCTTGAATCATCTACACTAACTCCACAAATTTTGTCAAAATCAACTAGAAGTTCAATCAATGTTAAGGATCAATTTTCAGATCCTAAGTGATTTTGGAAGTCGAAAGTTTAGAAGGCCCTAAATTAGCTTAAATTTCATCGTTTTGTAACACCAGTAATACGAATAATAATAATAATACTCGTCCTTACCATCTCCAAATTTACCACTTCTTAGTCAAACTCACAAAACACGCTATGACGACGGAATTTAATGCTTTTGCATACTCAGAGGGAATGATTGATTTCAGTGTACTTTTTACCTATTGATATTTTACTTATTCATATTCGAAAAGTTGGTCCTGCTTGTTCAAACTGAGTTAGCATTTCGGTCTGTTTTCAATAACAGAAGAAAGAATACAATTTCAACTCTATTCGAAAGTAGTTGTTTTACGTTTCAAGATACGTGAATTTCAAAAATCGAAATAAAAAAAAATTTAAAAAAAAGTCCGTCCGTCTACCATTTTTAGTAATCTTGGCATCTTGATCAATCAATATCAAAGGATTAAAATTCAAGTACCAAATAACCAAATCTAAACAAATTATGATGTGGAGGGTAGAGTTTTTGTTTGATTCAGATAGAAATTAGTTCCGTGAATCTATGAGACCACTCAGGTTGCTGTACTAACGTCCGTTCGCTCACTATTTGGAAAATAGGTAAAGTAGACGTTCGGGCTGAAGCCTTAAATGTCAACGGGAGGTTTGAACTAGCTTGCTAGGCTGGCGTCCGCCCTCATTATTTTATCTTGACATATTTTATCTTGATCAATTCCAGTTGGGCTTCTACCTGTGTTCCCGGATACTCCTAGGAAGCATTGTGTCTGGTTGTACAGTCCATCGATCCGCGTAGGAGGGGTATCTAATTACAGCAATAAGAAACCTTTGACCAATAATTTGCAGCTTGTTTTTTCATACTTAATAGACGTTTTCAGAAGGTCGTAGAAGGAGCGAGAAATTTATAGCGTTCCAACGAGCGGTGAACGATTTTCGTGTGGAGGGAAATGAGGAAGTTACAATACTTTCTCTGTCATTTGATGAAATACTGAAGTGTGTGCATGCAAGTTTGCGTGTATGAGTTTTCAATTTAGTGTGTTTTTTTGTGTCCGATCATTTGATTCTATGTCCTCCGTTGTTGATTTCCAACACTCCTTTACGCTGAATTAACGAACCCCCACGAAGGACTAACTAACTCTGATGGAAAACGGATAATTAATTGGGTAACCCCGAATTATGTCGTTTATAAGTTTATAATATTTTTAATGCGAGTATACTAAGTTCAGCGGTAATGTTCCCACGAATTCTAGTTGTTCACGGCCATCACGATCGTACGACTTCCCACCTCACAATGTAAATGAATGAAAATAACTCTTAATTGATTTATGAAATTAAATGCCTCACATGACAGATAGGAACGTACGTAATCATCGTCACTAATAACTGTGTGACGTGTTCACCTTTTTCTCCTCTTAATTAAGTAAAGTGTTAACCTGAAAGATATTGTTGTCAGAAACTTTGAATACATTCTTATAGGGTAATGAAAATTGGAATGAAATTAAGCTGAAAAAACATGAATTTAACAGCGGTTGGAATGATATAAACAATTTTCATGGTCCTCCCTAATTTTTCCACACCTAGGTTCCAACGCCCTGTGTTGACCAAAGCAATAAAATTTCATATGAAGTAAAAGGCACTTACACTACACAATTCACAAAACCGATTATTCGCCTGTAAAATGTCCTCTCTGTTTAAAAAAAAAAAACCATCTACAATTCCTGAAATTCTTGACCTTGCACAATTAGACCACATCATTCTCGAATTTTGGAGCCTTCAACATCCTCTGCCCAAATTCAGTGTAAAATCTCTTCTCTCAGTCAGCGCTTTCCACCAACCGAAGTCCCCGTGAACTTTTACATAATATGATCACAATGCTTGATCTACACAACATCTAATAAATAATTCAACTATATATTTATTGACACAAGGATTAAAATCTCTAAATTTGAAACTATGATTATCTGTATTAATCTGATACAGTTGAATCTAACTATTCAACTAAGAGGTTTTGTACCTTGTCTACTGATTCTTCCACTGTTTCTCAAATGTGCCTAACACTTCATGCATGTTAGGCGATTCCAAGACATCCTCATTGCTTTCAGTTTATATAGCGGATAATTGAAGTGATTCTTGAGGAGTACAGAAAGAGGGGTTTCAAACCAGTTTCACGAAATGGCCCAAGACAGTCTCAACATAATCACTATGAATGCAAAACCACACTTAAGATGAATGATGTAGAATTAAACACCCCACGGCGTCAAATAACTTTAGCTTTTCCGCGAATAAAATTTTAGAATGGGACATAGTTTCTCGAAATCACAAGCCTTCATAAGGACGCACTCCCCACTAAAATTCTTAGTTTGGTCACTGCGTGACCAGCACGACAAAACTAAGCCACATAGGAAATGGTTTTTGATTTTTTTTTAGATTCTTTCAAAATAAGACTTATTTTTAAAGAATCTAAAAAAAATTTAAAAACCATTTCCTATTTGGTTTAGTTTTGTCGTGCTAGTCACGCAGAGTGACCAAACTAAGAATTTTGGAACCTTATAATGTAGGGCTAATGTAATTTTTCAAAAATGTGATATAGCCTAAGTTAAAAAAAAAAAAAAAAATGTTCCTTTCACTAACTGGTAAAAAAATTCTTAGTTCCAATTAGTTCAATTCCTAGTTTAAAAAAATATATAGTCGAGTAGTTTTTGAGTTATATAGCAGCAAAAAAGTGAATCTTTCCTGTGTTTAACTAAGATAAAAAATTCGGATTGATAGCATTCTGTTTGAAAGTAGAACTTTTCAGATCTTATTTCGATCGTATAGGTGTTGGAATGAGATATTTTCAACTACTACGCTTCCAAAATTAGGGAAGCCTACCTCGGCGACAATGGGAGCGTTTGTGTAATGATTCACTGCCCATTGTTTTCAAATCACTTGCTGACGCGTTGGGCTCATTCCGATATGGGTATCGTACATGCGGCTGGCCTCTGTGGGTTTCTAACGACAAGTGGTTGTCAAACAGAAGATTGTACGTAATTACGGTTGATACCCCTTATCTACGGATATAGGTACGCCAAATATAGTTCCATCAGCGCCTGGAGTAAACTAGATGGTAAACAAACCTAAAGTGACTTGAATAGAACTCGAAGTAGTGATGGATGGGAATTTAATTCTTGGGAAACCACTTGAAAACCTTCCTATCCATTGATTTCCGAATTGGAGCGTTCACTATAACTACTATGCTACATGTTTGACAATTCATTATCATTGCCGAAACTATATCTCTCACAATCTCAGATAATTTCATCAAAATCAACTGAGGAGGAATTACGTCGAAGAATTTCATACATTGCACAGTCCACAGCTAAATCCATAGGACGAAGTGCTGCTATTGATGACCACCATTTGAGAGAAAAGCCCCGAAGAACAGAATGTGGTGACGCCACGAAGCAGTTCCGATGAGATGCCTTACTGGTGTTTGCTCTGTGGCACTTTTCCCGCTCCATGACATGGTCAATGTCATCACCTTGATGTAATTAGTTGCCAGTAGCTACTTGCCATTCCTTACAGCTCAGATATCGATTGCTGAAAGGTTAAACATTTGCGGATACATAGGCACTACATTTTCAATGAGAATGAAAAAGGGACATATAATGCTTGACTCTGACAGTCCATGAAATTTCGATACAAATCTGACAACCATTGAACTAGATGGGACTGCAGTAAAGATGATTAGTTTCACCTATCACTACATCAACAGGCTCGAGGCGGTATTAGTTGAGATTTATCTAAGCAAAAAATGATAACATACTTAATGGAGGGCAGTTCATGTGCAAGTAGAAGATATCTCATGTACTAGTGCTGGACACCCCCCCCTATTCCCCTCTGGTCCGCAAATTAGGCTCATTTGAAAATCGTATCGTTAGTTAGCTCTCTTCAATATAAGTGAAAAAAGGAAAGTTTTCTTGAAAATGAAAGTTGCGCGAGTAGTGAACAGGGATGTCCAGAACTAGAGCATCCGTCATTTTTGCTGCATTAGAAGTGGACATGCTCAAAAATCCCATTTTATAATGGAGTTCAGTGGCTGGAAAATCGTATATTTAGTTACTGAAGCAATTATTCAAATCAATCGGCGCAAATATTTGAAGAATAAAGGTGAATATTGCTTAAAACATCTACTCCTTAGCATTTTGCACAGCGTCCTGCTCAAAATCACTCCACTGACTGATCGTTTTAATGCCGAGTCATTGTTTTTCATTTTAGCCCTATCGTCTTCTTCTGGTTCATCACGTTTGTTTGGATATTACTTTAGTGAATCCAAAAATGCTCAAGTGCCCTGCCCAAATCCTTATTCTACAACTTTTTTTCCAAAGTGTCCACTACTGGTACGGTGTTCAATATTGGTACTTTTCTCTTAAATCTTGATTTTGATGGGTAAAATAGTTTTCATCACACAAAGTCAGTGCAACATTGATCAAGTAAACAACGTTGTGTTACGTGAACTCAACAGCACTTCTTCGAGCCATCATACCTTGTATTTGGACCTTTATATACTCGTACGAAGAAATTCACGTTTGCATACACACGCTGCTAATGGAGTGACGATAATTGTAATTATAGACTTCCTTGTTTGAGCTTACCCGCACAATCTCTCAGCAATTTCGTCGAACTCGTTACAGCGAGTAACCTGTGGTGTTTTGCTTTGCATTAACGTACAATGCGATTCAATAGCGATGGTATGCAAGGGTAATTATTGTCGGGTCACCTCAAGACTCACATTTGCGTACCCTAATGTGTTCAGCGCATAAAGGATATTTGCAAGCGAGAAACGTTATTGAACATGCACCCAAAAGTTAGCTAATCATTGCATTTATTATCTGAAGGTGGTAGCTACACATTAAGTGCGTGGTAATAAATATGGGTATTATGTTGATTGACTTCAATGCTTTCCGAATAATGGTCATGATCTTTCACTCCGACAGGTGAAGTGACCGTAGGATGAGTGACGGTCAAATAGGAAGATAATGCTCCTATCTTCAGTTGAAAGAAGAAATTTCGATTGATTTTTTTTGTTGAAAAATTTTGGTTCCTAGTTAGTCTGTCCTCAATTCTTGTCGCAGTCAATACGATACTTACTTCATTACAGTCCGAGTGAATGCAACCTTCAGCTTTCCAGGGAAATTTTAGCTGTTAAAGTACATAGCGCCTTAGCGTCTTTACTGGTACGAGGCTTTGTGCATAAGCTGATGCCATCAAATTGCCTTTGAAGTATCTATCTCTAGAAATCAGATTCGTTTCTCCAAGGAATAATATGAAATGCCTAATTGGAAATGAAGGTAAAGAGCGCTTTTCAGCCAAAAGGCTCTACCACGCATGACTCAGTGGACTCATGAATTTCAGTTATGAATCATGGGATTTAGATTGTACGGCCCAGACAATACTTCATATTTGACTCAACTTTTTCGAGCTGTCCACTTATGATTCAACAGGTCCTAGGGCTTCTCTGTTTACTCTTTCGTCTGAGTGGTTCATTTTGGCTCAGTAGTTCAAATTCTCTACTGCTTCTGAGAATACCAAGATGCAGGAGCATTGCGCACAATTCTGTCACGAGCCTCAGTGTTTTTGAGCCAATGATTGTGGTTGGTACAGTACTTCGATCGGACGAAGTTTTTAAAAAGCCTATTTGGGGAATCTTTGCAACTAGAATGGCAAACCATCTGATATCAAGGGGGTTTTATTATTTTCTTAGGTCCCTCATTAACGTTCATTATTGAAAGTAATAAACCAAAGAAATTCCTTCCATCATTCGAATTTCTACTCGTTTTTTCCCGGTGTTAGAATCAGAACCGTGTCCTTCCAACTTTGGAACTTGTTTCCGGGTTCGGACCGGGCCACTTACGGTAGGTTCGCAACAGCGACGGGTCTGGGATCGAGAGAAAATAAAAATAAGAACCAAATAAATAACAGGTTTTTTTTATAACCTAGGGGCTTTGAACTTGGAACATGGGCGTTCCTAAATCACGTTTGACCCTGTTTTGTTTCGCGTGCAGGATGGTAGTTATTCTGACCAACTGATTGTATTCTTCAATAAATATCATTGTCACTTTATAACTATAATAACTGATGAGTGTTTGTTAGTCTACGATTCAAGAAGTGTAGGGTCCTGCCCTCCGGAGCTTTTCTACAAAAATACCGCTCCAAACGTGCGAAGGGCTGAAATATTGTAAAATCACAATATCGAAAAGTTGATAGACATCCCTAGATCATCATTCACTTGGACTCCTTTACCCTCATTCCCGTTTTTCTATTGCCTTCATCCGTTCGCTCTTACTAGGGAATAGAAATTTGACACAAGAAAGGTCGTAAGCATGACTATGAACATGTCTGAACATTAGAAAGATGCCGAGTGAATTGTGACGATAGAATCAGCTGGTGTAATTGCAGTCTAAGAGATGATTTTGAAAGCGAGGTTTTAAAGTGTTTTATACATCTGCGGGGAGGTGAGGCAAATGTAGGTTTCATATTTTATCTCGTTTAATTTTTGTTGTTCCGTTCGTGGTATGGAGACACACTGATCAGCTAGATCTCCTTTGGCTCATTCCTTTCCTAATCCTTCTACAGCGTAGAAATAGAAATGGAGCTCTTTTGAAGGCATCAAGAGCACAATTAAAAAGTATAAAAGCGCGAGGCGACGAGTTTCGACAATATACCTACCACCGACTGTGCCTCATGAACTAGGATGAGTGATTCAAGTAGACAAGTTATATAAAGATAAAAAACCTGAATAAAAACTACAGAGATTGTAGGTTGCAAAATAACACAATAGCGAAGCTACAGTAATGATTGTTTCGTAGGGCGATAGTTGTGTTTTCTATACTTTCCACTATTTAAATCACTCTCTATGTAGTTGAGGACATTGATTTCAATGAATCTAAGTCACGTTTTATTGCCTGAAAAGTTTAATTTGAAATTTCAATTTCAGCTACACAAAATAATAATTTTGATTTATAGCTTTTGTTTAAAAATGGTAATACATTTTTTTGCACATTGCAAGGAAATTTTAATATTTTTCAGCGCAATGTTGAGAACAAACTTTCCAATTTTTTTAGTTACTAGATAGTACTATTCTTTTAATAATAACCTGCAAAAAATGGACTATTTTTTATATTTTTTTAAATTAATTCGAAGTTGACTAATTTGATGTGCCTAAAGGGCGGTTCAACATAGCTTCCTCATATTTTTAACTTGTAGATACGGATCATTAAAATGTTGTAAATATTGAATTTCGCCTTGTTTCAACGATTCCTGGGACGAAAGTGACATCAGACATGTTCCCACAGGCATCGACGCCTTCAAAAGAATGAGTCGACATGTATTGAAGGTCTGTCGTTCAAATTCTAATGCGGATACAACTGTAATACAATCGATGATTGAAATCGACTTGAGATTATTTAACTGTTCCTGAATGACTATTCCCGATTGGTGGGCTAGGACATGAAAAATTCATGCTTTATTTGATTTGTGAGCCCAATTCGCAAGTTCCCTGAAAATGTCATAAAAATTGGAAAATTGGAAAACTAGCAATATAATTTGTTACAAGGGTTTTGAGATTTGGGCAGACTCACCCAGACAAACCTGGCACAAAAATAGTTCAGAATGCTCTAAAACACGAAATGCGAGTAGAAATTTTGATTTTGGTGAAACATTCATTTCCCGAAAGTGAAAACAAATGCTCCGTTGTTCGATACGGCACTTCCAGGCTCCTCAAAACATCTGCTGATTACTTATTGCTTTGAAGTTATTGTGTCTCTCTTCCGATCAAAAATCTACCTTCTTTGATCACAGTCCTTCCTATCCTGCCTCTACAATCAAACGTAATTTGTCACAATTGTGTTATTACACACTTATAGTGCTCTACATTTCCTTGGGTATCAGTTCCTCTCGTCCTCTCACCCAGTTATCAAATCTTGAAGAAAGACTGACTGGAGAGTAGGTCATCCAAGGGTTCATCGTTCCCAATATCGGGATACCCTCTTTAGAAAATGTTCCCAGAGCGTAAAAATAAAGATGGAATAAAGAAATTTAAATAATGAGTTAATTAAATAAAAATAGAGAAATTAACACCGTTTCGATTGTTTATACGAACCTAGTTGTTCTACTTAATCAATAATTGGGATTATTTCTGGGTCAGTCTCAACACAGTAATATTTTCTTTCCCAAACACAACCTGTCATTCGAAAGTGTTTTGAACACTTCTGAAATTCTCTTAGTAGCTACCATTGGATTTGAGGATTTGTGGCGGCTGTATTATCCGTCATGGTGCGGTTGTCTGGCAGGTGGAAATGGTCTGTTTCGTATGCGGAGTAACCTTGGAAAGTAGCCTTACATAGTTGCCGTCAAGCCAGATGGGACTGCCGTAATCCTGGATGTCTTGGATAGATAAAAACGGCTGGAACGATCTGCGGCAAGCGATATCTGACCTGAAAGGTTATGGCCACAACCGTGTCAGTTTGGTGAGTTAAAAGTTCCACAGAGTTACTCGAGTTGGCGATATCGTCAGGAGTGCTTTCTGGTATCAACATCCACGTCCTCTGTGGCGTTTAAATTAATTGGTGGCAATTTTATAGGGACACTTCCTTTATATCACTCAGTCTTCTTTCTTTATTCAACTTTCCTCATCTCTAGGGCCGTCATCGGATGAAGCTGGACGTCCTCCCCAATATAAAATGTTTATTTTTAGGTTTCTCTTAATGGTCTAACCCCCCCCCCCTTCCCCGCCTTTGAGAGGAGTTTCGTGATAATATATAAATGAAAAATATAAAAACCAAATAAATTAAAATAAATGGCTCGAAAGAACATCCACATTCTGCAATGAGGCTTCTGAAATGTTCTACTTCAGATTTTGAGAAAGATATAAGTACAGAAGTATCCACTTATTCATTAACATTCATAATTACTAACTATCTTTAGAATATGAAATTTAATGAAAATTTAAAATTCATTTTTAAAACTATTTTTCGGACGAATCAATCAAACTTCCGTACATTTTTCAAATATGTCGATTAATTTTTCAAGTTGCAATTTTAAATTGATTGATTTTATTTGCAATTTCAAGGTGCACATTCAACCCGCATATACACACTAATCGAGAGCGTGTAGACGCGATTTGGAAACTGAAGGTATGAGGGTGGAAGCAATTCCTATTCCTCTTTCTTCTTTTGTAGGTTTAATTTTTAAGTTCAATATTTTTTGCCTGTACGATGGCCTCATCATGCATGTTAGTTGAGTTACATGCTTACACATATCTTCAATAGCAATAGATGGAGCGGGTTTTACCGTGCTGGAGTCTTATTTCTATTTTTGTCGCATGCATTATCGTTTTGGTGAGAGCATCATCTACATCAGATATCTGTGTTCTGTTGAGCAAGCTGTGTTTTAAAAAGAAAGAGAAAAGGAAAAAATCCTGAATAATCCTGATAATTATTATTTGACTGGTTTCAATCAGACAGATGTCAATGTAAATGCAAAACATGCTGCAGAACAATAATAAAATCTAAATAAAATGAAAAAGGAATTGCTTTCACTCTCAAACCTACAATTATTACATATTGAAATAAGGCATGGACACGCACGATTCGGAAACGTTTTCCTCATTATTTTGATAAGGAAACAGAATTTCATATGCACAAACTGGAACCTACATACAGTAGGCAGGTGACATTCATACGAGTGCGGCAGCTATAACTCTGATTAATCAAACTGTTCGATTAGTGCAATTCAATGTTTAATTGAATAATTGTACATTGTTTGGTTGTTTAATTGGATAAACGAATACAATGGACATTGCATGAATGATTGGGTATGTGTATTGTTACACTCACAGATTGATTATTGGATACTCACAAAAGTGCTCTCACACTTATTTTCTCTACACACTACAGATGAGTGATGGCAGAAATGAGAAAGATACTCCTACTTCACTAATCTTATCTAATCTCTAACACTTTTCGAGTTGCAGTCTGGTTATTATTTCTAACAATTAGTTGAGGTGAGAATTGTGGGAAGGTTTTGAAAGTCAATTGCATAACAACTAGTTATTAAGCACATTGGCGATGGCATCTCGAACTATCTTTCCATAGAATCGAGATTTTAAACTCTGCAGTTTATAACATAAGGTTTGTTATTTCTGTATTAGATAGCCCTTCAACGTAAATCACCGATCTATGTATATTAGACATAGTAAGTGGAATATTATCTAAACTCGTACCTCGCCCGTCCATATCTTGTAATTCCATTCATGATGGAAATACCTACTTGGACTACCGCCAGCCACGCTTTCTACCTCAGACCTGTCGTTGTACGAGTTCGCAGCCCAACCGCGTAACTAACCGATTTTTCAAATAAGCGAATGGATGATCGTGCATCAACCAGAATCGTTTGATTCCATTCAGGGTATTAAGTTCGATACGAATCAAACAAAAAAACTACCCCGTTACATTGAACGTTTTTGAGTTTTCGATGTTTTTAATAAATAGATCAACCCTTAGGGTTGATTGACAAAACAGCTAAAATAAAATTACTGGCACATCCCGGATCAATGTTTTTTTTTCTAAGTTAAATAACGTTTGATCCAGTATTTTTGAAGAAAAACTTCGAACGGCGGACGGGCGGATTTTCAAAATTCGGTTTTTGAAAGCTACGTACGTAATCTTCATACGTAAACCAACAATATTTGCAGGGGTTTAAACATTTTTCTATCTTGCTCGATTACAAAGGTTTGTTACTGAAAATAATGAACCAAAAAGCCCATAAACCTAATGAGCAATATTGCTAAAAATCGCTCATTTGGATTTTTTAAATTCCTTGTGACCCTTGAACAAGTATTTACCTCAATGGTAGCATTTTTTGTTCCTCGTTCCGTTAATCAAAACATGTTTGAGTTTGATGTACATAACAAGGACTTTCATATTGTAAAGTGCTTATGTGAAGATACTTAATTCAAGGATTCGTCCATCTCAAGGCTGTTTGTAATTTGGAAAATTGCATCCTTTCTCCAATTATGTCAAAGATAGTGTGCTCATTTTAGGGTACTGGAATATTTTGAAGTTAACGAAGTCAGTAGTAGCTACTGCCTTGATTGGATAAACTGCACACCTAAAAAAAGATGAAGATTCTCACGGACTTTTAAAAATCAAGATAATGGCCAACGTCCTTTCTATTGTGGCGAGTGACCTAGATATTTCGTCAAAGAATCTTTACTCTCACGCTTCTTATTATGACCTTCACCTGTGGTAGGGAAAGTATACAGTGGTTAATAACATTGTATATTGGCGATTGCCTACTCGAATTCCGTCCAACTATGGAAATTATAAATTTTTAGATTACAATTACAAGTCCAAGTTTTCAGGAAAGAATGATATTAATGAGTATGATAACGTGGAGGAATTTTGGAGGCGTATTCATGACCAATCGATAACAGTGTATGTCGTTAACCTTAGTTATATTGAGTTATTTTTACATTTTACATGGAACGCGTGGGCAACCAGGGTATGGTTGGGACAAAGGTACATTAAATGCATAGATGTACCATCTTTATCTCCTTTTTGAAAAATGAGCTATACAAAATGGTAAAATTTGAAAGTTGAAAAGAGAAGGGAATTAATGTAGACATTTCTTATTTGATATACAATATTGTAAAAGTGTGTTTGATGTGTGGGCTATTCACTTATTTTTTGGATAAAAAACAGGAATTCAGTTAAGAACGAAAAAAAACACTCACAGACTAAATTTATATTTTGGGTAATAATTCATTTTCAAATCTATAAATGACAGTTTGAAAATTATGGTGCTTGCTGAAACTATGGTGTCGACAAATTTGGGTAATATAAAAATTTTTGTTTTGTTACTTTTGTAGGAGAGTAAATCCTAATATTGATCCAGGTGCTTCGTAGGGACGTTAGTCTGAACCTTCTTAAAATGGAACTACTTCCTCTGAATCTTAATTCGCTATTCAACCTCGTGTCGAACATTTCTGTGGCGGGCCCGATGTAAACCTTGATAATTATTAAGATTTCTCCCTTTCATTAATTACTTTGAAACTGTTTGTCATCGCCAATAAATTCGATTTTACTGTATTTCAAATGGCCCTCATATGTCATCAACTAGGAGATACTTATTTCGTAACATCTCCAAGTGGCAAAGGTTTTTGAGCTCTTGTGCCGGTACGTGTGTGTGAAGTTAAGCTTCCTTCTTTCAACGAACAGGGTTTGCATCTTTACATCTTAGCAAAAATGAATCCTCTAAGATGGTTGCTAGACCTCACCGACAGCCTTTGTGGTAAGAAATGATACCATCAACAGAGGGACCTTGTCGATGGCCCGTAAAATGCACTTGAATTGAACGATAAGAAAGGATATATTTCTCTTGAAACTGCATAGCTCACGTCATGGGTCGATAGACAGTATTTCATGCGGGGGGTACTAATTGCCTTTTCCAACAATTTTTGTTGATACTCTCTAGAACGTAATTTTTCTGACGAAGTCAAACAGAATTCTTTACTTTCCCAGTCACTGGATATTCGGTGACCTCTAACAAACAGCGCCCTCGGAATGTATACGAAATGATAAACTTCAACACGATTCGGGAGCACTCTCGCTGCGGTAACTCCTTCAACAAGGACGAAGTTTTTTCATAGGAAAGACCCAGTTATTACAACATCCACCCATGTCTAATCTCCATCTACGGCAGTGCCTTGTCGTATCCCTATTCCTCTAGTCTTTGGCAATATTAACTTTCATGAGAAGATAAACACTAGAGATATTTTGGAGTTAGAGGTAAATCCGCCTGCTTGCCCTTGATGACCCAAAGAAACAGTCGTCCAATCTCAGCTCAACTTCATTTAGTCGAAGTAGGTCACGGTTTTGTCGTTGGCATTATAAATTTATGCGGTTCTGAGACGTTTTTCAAGGATTTTATACGTGCGTAGTACTACGACTCTGGTAATGAGCCGGAATATGTTCAATCACTTGATTTACGATTACTGAAAACCAGACTTTAACTACTGAACGCTTATTGCTTCCGGGTCTACCTGTAAGTTACAAAAGTTTCTACTCCCGCGGGAAGAAAATTTGTTTTCTCCAAAATCAAGATTTCGAATATTATTTCAAGACTTGAAATTTGAAGCACACTTAGTGTACTAGACAAATTTCGTTTCTTGTCTATCTGTCTATGTGAGTCTGTCGCTTTTTAAAATGAATAGCTTAAACTTTAAACCTAATTTCTACGGTTTGATCCGATTTAGATGACATTTTCAGAGAGTGTGCGGGTTACGTGTGGTCACCTATGAATTTCATCGCTCAAAAACCAATTCGGAAGTCACTCATGCATGGATATAAAATCCACCAAGACTTATTATCCCTGGTTCTTGCGGTCCTATCTTGGTAGGATTCGGAGGGTAGCAGGGAAGAAAAAGGCTAATAATCTCATAGCAATTTCAACAAGATCGTATCAATATTGTACTTGACCGCAACATACCACACAATACATGTTGATTCACGGTTTGAAGACGTTAATGTCTTGGGAAACATAAAATTTCCGTCCCGTGAATCGTGTTATCGAAATTACATTCTACATTTCAAGACTTAAATCTTTTAAGAGTGTTCACAACGTTTAAATGATGCACACATTCGTGTCACCGATACGAGGGTGCAATGCGCTAACTTGTTTTCATTACCTAGTTACCAGAAAACATTCCAGAGATTGTGATATAAGTCCATCCGTAGCACTGGTAATTTTTTTCTTCAAAACATCGAAACAAGGATCGTTTCGTTTACCGCAGAAACCGTGATTTTCCGCTCACGTTATTATTCACTTTCACTGAAGGTAATTTAATTTCACTCGGTGACCACAACCATTCAACCTTGGTGTCTAAGAATACCTACGAGTTCTTGGAAAAGTAAAAAAAAAAACAGGAAAAAATTAAGGAAATAGATTTAGAAAAAAATTGAAATGGAAGTAGTGCCTACCGAGCTTAATATTAATTAAAAAAAAAAAGAATCCTATTCGTAAATTTTGAGTTAGCTCTTGAATAACTGTTTAAAGAAAGTTATGTTACATCAACCGTTGCCAGTGCACACTTGCCAAATTTGAAATTCTTGACACGTGTTCAATATTAATTTGTACTTTCCTAGTTTGTGTCAAAGATCTCAGGTTTTAGTTTTTAGAAATTATGTTTTAGAATGCATCCCGTCTTAGCCCCGTGATCGGCATGAATGGATATGATATACGTTTGTGTAATTATTTGCGACATTATGCGGGGTGTGCTTTGGATGCTGCACGTGCTCCGCGCACGAGTGCAAAATACGCAACGCACACCAACTTTGTTTTTTCAAGTAGGAACCCGCGTTTTTTTAATTGAAGAATCGGATTCTACGCTCAATTTCATGAAAATGTGACCCCCATTTGATAATAATTGCTTTTGATAATTCAATGAGAAATTACACTTTTTTCAATAGTTAGTCTGAAACAAAAGTGTAGGCCTCAAGTTTTGACTACAAATAGCATAAAGGGGTATTGCTCCCAACACATGTACCTAATTGTTTAGAAAATTCCCCATCCTGACATTTGCCCAAGTTTCAAAATTAAACGACAAAGTGATAACAATTATTAGGTACTTAAATCATTATAATCCGTTTTTATAGCTGATATCGATCAATTTTATGGAAATTTGACCCCCATTTGATAACAATAGCTTTTGATAACGCAATAAGAAATAACACATTTCTCAATAGTTAGGTTGAAACAGAAGTGTACGACAACGTGATAACTATTATTAGGTATTTAAATCCGTTAATCCGTTTTTAGTAGTAAATGTCGATCTACTGAATGTTCCGGTAGATGTCATTCACCAAGATGCATCGAAACTTGTTCTAATATCTGCTAGTAGAGCAAGTGGTGTTGTCATTACTTATTCCTTATTCTTAAGGGTGGGGCGCGTATAGGAGTGATCTACTCAACCAACTAGACTGTTTGGTTCCATTTTCTGCTCTAGAGATCTGATCGTTGACGGTCAAATGATCTAATGCATGACCTTTATGTTTTATACGTAGGTGGAGGTATGTAGACCTATGTAGCTATGCCAGAAAGTACCCCTTACCTGCACATGTATATCTGAGCAGGTAAAAATATCCGACCGCCTCAACTGGTGAGAAACAAAATCTTAACAACATTGGAGGCCGGCTTGAGTTGAATCAATTCAGCGGGTACGACCTTCACCCTGAAGTTAGATTGTGAGGTTGTCTTGATTCAATAGGGAATTTCGCAAACCGTCCCGAAAACAGTGATTGTGGTTTGAACCTCACTCTCAAAGTCAAAGTCAACGTTGTAATTATCCTCCCGAGTGGTCAGCCAGCTGGCTCACCGGGCTGTATCGGAGGCTTCAAATATCAAGGCCTCGCAACTCGTTCGACCAGGACGGGATGAGTCATGCTTGCAGGACGAAGCTGTCCAAAAACTTCCCACAAGAAATGCATCGAACGGGCCAGATCTTCCGGACAACTTTTCTTCTTCACCACACTGAGATATCGATATGCAAAATAAATTAGATTATCTCAAGATGTACCCTACCTTTATTTGCCTGCCAAAAAATGACATTTTCCATTCAAAATGAGTAAATTAGTTCGCAAATTATTACAAAGGATTATTATTTACAAATAATCACGATCACATCTATTCAGCACATCATGAGTGCCTTAATCAGCAGTTATTCTCATTTATAAAGGACCTCTGCCGATTCGGATGGGTTGTATAGCTTCCTCAAGTATTGTACAGAATTATGTGTACAGCTTCCTCACGGACATATGGAATTATTAGAAGAATTCAGTACGAATGGAAATGATTAAATGTGAAATAGAACCCCATATCAGGTTTTTGCATGAGCAATGGCAGCTACAATCAATTGCAACGAAATGTATACCACACCGAGATTTCCATCCATTTTAAACAAAATCAGACAGTTATAAGAAACTGATGTTTCAATGACAGAAATTTACGTTATAAAATAACACTTCTTTATTGTTGTTTGAGCTGATTCAATCGTCCTAGTTTAAAAGGCGATTTTAACTATTTGTACACACTAGCATTCATTCAAAAACTTGATAACATTTTTTTCAACAGGTTGTTCTAGCCCTTTGGGAGAGCAATGGATAAACGATTGGATGCAGTAATTGGAGTAGGCTCATCATTGAAGTGGATTATTTAAATAATTGAATAACTATTCTTATTTCAAACTTTTTCGAGTTATTGATTTTTCAATATTTCGGCCCTTTTATTCAACCGATTAAGATTGAACTGAAGGTAGGCAGAAAACTTCATCCCAGGGGGACCCCAAAGTGATTTTTAACTCAAAGTTAAAAGCTCTGAATGACCGTCGACGTTCTGCTAAAATTCTAAAATCCACAATGATTGTTACCGAGAGCCTCGATCGGGGCCTTTAGAGATCTTGGGAGTGCCGAATAACCCGTCACATACCAACGTCAGTGACCGCCCAGGTCATAGAAGTCTGTAGCCGTTAGTAGAGCAGCTACGTCTGTATCGATCAACACTAAAAATACGGCACCGTATTTATAGTCACCTGACTAATAGGCGCCTCAGAAATGATTTATTTCCGAGGAGCTTTTAACTTCGACGATAGACAGATCGATTTATTTCCGGACGCTCGATCTGTTCTTATCGTTTGGACTTTCCTGGTTTAGATTTGAATAGGTAGTATTCCGTAGGTGAGGTCAATAATGACATTATTTGAAATAATATTCTAACATTATTACAACTATATGACACTCGGAATAAGGGGGGAAATCATTAATGAATAATTACGGTCCCTTCTGTTGTGATTTGTACGCCACCGACAGCGCCGAAAGTTAAAAAAGATTGATGCTAACGAATCATTCCACTTATTCTAGCTTTATCATACACAGTAACAAGAAGAGTAATTGCCCCTTCCAAGAGCTAAATGCGAGTATTGCCCGCATCACTCAGAGAATAACTAGGCAGCTAGAATGCGTTCGGCTATCCCCGGAGATGGCCTTTTCAAGAATCGGGAAGTGGAGCTATCCATGTCCATCACAAGCCTTTTACCATGGTTTTATGCGTCATCGTCATCAACAACGAATCTGAGCTGTGCAGGAAGTAAGGCATTTTGCTTTTGATTGTGAACCTCAGGTCGATGAGATCGCTATGGATTTTCGCCGTCTCACAGGAAAGTTGTCAAACTATTTCAATCACCGTATTTATCCTTTCTATATTGGATTTTGAGTCGTTTTTCCAATTGACCTGTTATAGCTGCATGGCCACTACATCACAACAGCACATCATTATCTGGACTCCCTCAAGGGACTGATATGAGCATTTTTCTGCTTCTCTTCAAAGGTTCATCTGGACCTAAATGGTTCCCTTTTTCCTGGTAACCTCAATATTTCCCCTATATTGTATAGGACAGTCTCTTGTTGATTGTGAATCCTTTGTGAATGGCCACGAGAACCACCGAAAACTGAATCCGAGAAATGTTTCTCAACATCTCTTCTTCTGTCTAGTGGCCCATCTTATCACACTTACTCAATTCAGAGTGTTGTTCTCCTGCGATTTAGGACTCAGACTCGTCAAGCAGCTCCTCTTTATTCCGGATTTAGATGGTTTCGCTTCACATTCGAGTGGTCGGCATAATAAAGCTAAGTACCGAGAAAAGGTTTAGACGCATTCCTGCTTTGTTTTCCCCTGATGTGCTCCGTCTTCGAGTACACTGCTATAGTCTTGGGATCCATGGAGTTCATAAAACACAAATTCGTCGCGCACAGCATGTTTTTGGATTCTTTGTATACATCATGGGAGTGAGCACTGATAATGTCATCTATGGAGGAATCGAGAACCCTATGGGTCACACCTCACTCCATTCACGTTGTTTCTCTATTGTCACGTGTTTCCTCCTCAAGCTTCTCAATAATGACATTGACTGTCCGGCGCTTCTAGCCAGAGACTTCCTGATTCCACAATATCCTTGCCTCCTGTTCGTGCAATCGCGGCCACTAATTATCTTAAGAACCGACCTCTAACGCGTTTGGCGAGAGTATGCAACCTGTTTCTGCATATTCTCCAAGTTCGCTACCTTCTGGTGTTTTCATTAAGCACTGTCATCACGTTTAGACAATAATAATGGGGGGGGGTGGACGGATGTTGATAAAAACGTATATTTCATTGAAAAATAAAGAGTTATGTTGTATCGATTTCGACGGTTAAGTCATCACAAGTAACGAAACATCATCATCCGTTTTTTTCAATTATGTTATCATCTTGAATGATTTACATACCAATAACACTTTCAATAAACAGACCAATAATTAATCATTTTAACTTCTTCATCATGTGGTATAAATCTGTGGTGGAGTTTTTCAAGTGGAATCTCTTTCTGAAGCATGGAATCCTAGATTTTATCTAAGTTTAAAAACGAGATTTAATCGTCGACACAAAACAGGAGTTGTTTTAGAATAATCAATGATTGAATATATGACGATTGAACATGAACTTCAAACAGGATCGCTTGTGATCGCCACCATGAACGCTGAAATGGCCGATTGGTTTATTTTCTCTTACCATCATCTTCAGATAACCGATTTCTGTTTGCACGTTTTCAAGTGTCTTAACTATTGACAGCCATTCCAACAGTCGAGACAACAAAACAGAATCTTTGTACCGTCGCTTTGGTAATCTACCGACAATCCTACGGATTTTAATAATCCGGAGACAGCTTTGCCACTGAAACGAGCGCAAATTAAAATCTCTGAAAATTGTTATGCTCCTCACAGAGAAACAGGACTTTTCCGCCAAGTGACGTCATCAACGCCCTTAATTTGGCTATGACTTCTAATGAAAAATAAAATCGAAGAAGGACGACAAAAAATCAGTGCTTTTATACGCTCAAGCAATTACGACATAATTTTTGATCTTTATTTTCATTTTTTCAATAGGAAACCTTTTTTTTTTTTTTTTTTTTTTTTTGAACTGGAACATTTTGCGTTTAAATTTGAAAATAGTTCTGTATACGAATGTCGGAATAAAGAAAACGATTGCCTTGTTGAAATTAAAATACTGTGTTTGCGCTGTAACTAACTATGAAGAAAAACAAACACACTCGTTAGTTCTGACTTGTTTCTGTTGCTCGACGAAAAAAACGTTCGAAAATGAAACCACACATCGGAAGCAAATTATGATGCCAAAAAGAAATATCTCGCGGGCAAGCCTGCAAACACATTCACATGCCTTAATACTTCGGAAGCATTCACAATCAATGTTAGCAATGTGTGGAGTGGAAAGGAGAGGATTTAGTTGACACGATTTAATGGATTGCTGCTCGTAATTCGATTCGTCTGTTGATGTTCCAGTGAGTAAAATCATCAACTTCCACAATAACTAAACCAAATACCAACTTTTGTGAAATGGAGAAAGTCTAGCTCATTCGGCAGATAAAATTGAGCCCGGAATTTAATTTATGCAGAGAATTACCCTGTCAAATTTGGACATCATTTGATGTACTGCATCCGACTGTGGTGAGAAATCTGTTCACATTTTGACTTCTTAGGGTGAACTTCCCAAACGCGGCATTCTCTGTCGAAATGCCTGTAGTGAAAAGTGGTCTTATAACTAGAAACTTTCTTTTGTTCCAAGGTAAACACAAGAAAGCGTAATGGGGAAAAAAGTTGTTGAATGGTGCCGTCTTACTATAAACCGTCTAAACCTTTGGCAGGCTTAGCTAGTCCGACAGTGCGTGAGCAAGAGTTTCGTGACCGGCGATTAAAACTGCCAATTAATGGTAGAAGAGCTTCCGCCGCCCGTGACATTGAACATTCGTATGGGACCTTCCAACTCCAGATGACGCCTCCGTGACTCGAATTTTGTCGCGATTCGATCAAAGCGCCACCGTAAGCGGGCGTCTACTAAGCTCCGTTAAATCAACTTGATTTATGTGGTGTTTAAAGCCCCAAAATAAACTCATTTCTCAACGAAAAGTTGATTCATTACTGTGTGTTATGACCATTTTTTAACCAAAATTATCAGATGTTAATTTTTCCTTCACGTGGAGGTGCTGGCTCAATGCATATATTAAACCTTTAATGCAATATAAAAGGCAGAGAAGTAAAAGGTTTTTGCCAATGAAAAGGAGTTGGTCCATATAACCTAGGCTAAATTCCTCGCCCTCCTTACCAAAAGGTTGAGATCTTTTTTAAGAAAAATGGCAAGTATTTACATCATCCCTCCAAGTTATCATATTTGCAAGCAATGCAAGCATTACAGGGACCCTCCCGTGATCGATATGGATCCGGCATTCCCTTTTCCATTCTTCTTCCCGACATCGAATTCAAAATTTTTGAGATTTATTGCACAAGAGAGATTTGATAGACAAAAATTTGGATCGAATAGAAATATATAGTAGTAATGAAGTTAACAAATATATGAAAAGTATGGGTATAATGAGTTACCACTCTTACCTCCTTCATTCACGCTTTTCCATAATAAGATTTGAATGATCTGAAATATGTTTCAGCACTGGAGCAACGTACTTAATCAAACAAAAGTAAGAATCACATGATTCGGTTAAGGATTTTCGCTTGAGTAGCTATTGGAAGGATTGGCTATTAGCCCCTTCATTCCCCCTGCTGTTAGCAAAAGCAAAAGTTCCGGGGTTCGTTGCACAACTAGAGGGATATTGGGATCGAACAAGAAAGGAATCATGGAAATGATGAAATTCGTTTGGCAGAGAAATTCGATGCCCAGATTCGGGGGTGGGACCCTTTTTTTTTTAAAAAAAAGACCCTAGTAATATCATGGTGGCTCTCCAAAAATTTTGTTTGAGTTAGTTTTCCGGAAAGGTGCGAAATAATGCACCCGTTGATTGTATATGGAGCAAAGAGGATCATGAAGTTCCAATCAAGTTGCGTAACAATATGGGCTGATTTTCCTAATAATACGCTATATTAGAATTTGCATAAACGTCTGAATGATAACGAGGAAACACTCAATAAAGTGGTTGAAAACATTGCGACTAAATGCGATTCTAATGCTTCATGAACACATCAACCCAGAAGCTCAAAATACCTCTGTAAATATGACATTGCAACGTCACCTGGCGTGTCGAGAGAACAAAAACATTCTACCTTGTGACGACAAAGGATGACAATTGAATCGTGAAAGTGATCCTGCAGTGTAGTTGTCATTGGGCTATTTACTCCAGTAGCAGTTGAATATCGTAATAAGTAGAGTTCGGATTCATCACACTTCCATTATGTTTCCCAAATATGTAAAGCAATTTGTGACTCATTTCACGGAAGTTGGTGACTCTAATTTTAAATCCAAGCGTCATATTTTGTTTTCTTTTAAATCACCTATTCTAGTCGTTACGTAATCTTTAACTTACAAGACACGATTCCGGTGTTTTGAATTTGGTTTGGAATTTTAGATATTGTGATTTTTTGATATTTTTAGCGAAATACATGAATGGTTTTAGATCCTTCTTCAGGTCATATTTAGAGGAGGTTTCAGTCGTTTGCTGATATTTTTCAAGTCTTATCGATCCGAATTCTAGTAATGAGGTAATTTGTTGGAAAAAATGTCTACGCTCAATAGATCTCACTTGGGCAGAATGGGTATCACAAGAGAGGCAAGAAGTCTAGACAACCACTAGATCAGGATTCCAACGATAATCAGATACTGGTTACAAAACAACATGTTGTATACGGGCTGGTAACTTGTCAACAAGCTAAAATAAATTGCTCTAAGTGAGTCATTGTCGCCACTCAATGGAACCCTGCCAAATTTGGTTTATCTGGAGGCTTTTTGCTTTCATGGTTTCCTTATGGTATTGCCAACAAATGATCTCAACCATTTCTTATTGAAATCGAAATTGGTTTACATTCATTAATAAGTTGGTGTGCAACTCAAGATTCCAGATTCACGGCTTCAAAGGCAAATAGACGATTTCAGCTCGCTCGATTTTTATGGTAGTTAAGACATTTTTTTACGGTGTGAGATGGAAAATGTCCCCTAGCAGCGAATCGACTGTGCGTGAATTAGGTACATAACTATTTCATGTGACGTTTCTAGTGACAACTATTCGAATGTGTTCGCAGAATCAGACGTATTCATATCTTCTGAGTTTTTAAACCGAAATTGAAGAGATGAAAGTTCGAAAATGAACAGCTGATCAACAGTGTTTAGCTGAATATTGCAATCGGGAATTTAATGTTGATAAAGGAATCTTTCCTTCTAACAAACTGCCATCCCAAACAACTATACCAGAGTTCCTCCGATTTTGATCCAAAATCATACACCGTCTTCGAATGATTCAGAAACTATCAATCGGCTCCAAGGAGTTGAATTAAATGTCAGAACTTGAAAATGTTGATTCAAAACAGATATATATTTACATATATATACATTCTTGGTCTCGAAATTGGTATGTTAATGAATGAACATTAGTAACGGCTCTTGTGTCTGAGCTGTTTCTATTTTCGGAGCGGGTTAGCCAGCGCAATATTTTAGCATAAATTAAGATCTTTCTAAGAGTGGTGAACTATTGCTGTTGAATAAAAACTGAAGGAGTTCCATTTTCTAGAATAGGCTCCGTCGTACGCATAAGGGATTTAAAAAAACGTAATCAATACTTCCTTTGGCTTACTTTTTTGGAATGGGAATTCTCAGCAAAATCCATACAAGCCGTGAGACATCTTCGTGTCTAAACAAAACCTCTGAAGAAATGAGGTCCCACGACCCGTGCCCAATTGCATTGCAACATAGTTAATAATCATAAAGAGTTACGGTTCTTCATCTACATTTTAGTGATCTAATGCCTAGATATCTGTTATCTTTTGCGAAGATTCAGAAATTAAGATCAGGATAAAGAACATCCGAACTGACGTAACCTCTCTATCATAATTAAAGTTACCTACTATCTAATTCTAATTTAGAACTCCCCGTTTATTTCGAGGCAACGCTGCATTTTATCAAAGTATCTGGAAATGGACGGATAAGATACCTTATGAGATATGAAACTACTAAAATCAACTCCAAGGTTGTTTGTCAGTGGCTTTGTAACATCTCTCGTGTCGTTACATCCCCTTACCCCTAATCATAACACTAATCCTTGTTAAATAATAAAGAACCATTTGTCATTTGAAAGTTACAATGTTATTTTTGAAAATGAGTTTAAAAGGTTCATTATTGAAAATAACATACCAAAATTAATGTTTGTACCTAGTTTAAAATCATAAATGACTGCAAGTTTTCGGGCATCTTATTTAGGGACCAGTATTTTTTTTAAATTGTTTTCCTACACATTCAATCAAGCCAACAGTTGCCGAATCTTCTTTTGATTTTGAAGCAACATTTTTAAAAGACATATTGTCCACCAAATGCTACAAGGCAATTTGCCATGTCTGTAACAACCATCTCAATTTAATTAAGGGAAACTTTGCCGGTTAGAATGGCCCTCGGGGATCGCTTTGTGGTCTGACAGCACCTGATCCAAAAGTGATTCAATTTTCATCTAATTTTGATGGAATTCCAAGTTAATAATTCATGAATCAACCTACAACTAATTGCACAAGCTAAAATAAATTTCATGCAGCGTAGCTATAAGAGCGAATTCTTTGAAACTCGGTTGATAATTTATGATAGGATTACCTACGTACCCTTTTTTCCAGATCATAAGGACACATAGTATAAAAACGCTAAATTTTGTTTATTTTTTGGACCTCAAAATTGTAAACTTGTACATCTCTGACCTGTTCGATCGAGCTGGCCAAAGAACGTTTCGTTTGCCAAGAACGATTGTTCAACATTAGGATCAAAATGTTTGCAATTTTATTGCGGCAGTTAATATATTGAAGTACGATCTAGAATAAGTACACATCACAAAATGTTAAAATCAGCGGTTGAGTTTTCTGATGTCTAAAACAAATTTCATAACATGGTTAATACAATGAAGTATTTTTGTTTTCAGGTATGTTCCAGAGTGGAGAGGATTTGCAAAATGGTGTACATGACACTGTGAAGATTGGTAAGAAGGTAGGAAGATAGTTTCAAAAATATTTTGCCCCAAGCCCGTCACATCGTATTGGATCTTCACCAATTAGGTGCAGCACATGGATGTGCCTTAGGAGGCTGACAACAAAATTTCAAGTCGAAAGCTTAAAAATTGGAGCCTGTAGCATGGCAGACTCACTACAGGGTCCGTCAAAGAGTAACTTCGTACATGAATAACCTACATTTCATTACGTATTAATAACGTTATTAATCATGTTAGAGATGATAGTGTTCAACTGCATACAGCACGCTGGGTAACCTCCACGAACAGGAGGAACTACCTACACCACTTTCTTTGTATATGCCCATTTCTCGCTAAATCCACGCGCGTTGCATTCAACTGTAGCTTGCTGTCACAAGAAGAACCGATTTCTTCATTAAACGGCAAATTAACAACGGCAAATTATTCAACGACACACTGGGAATCGGTAGATGAAGAGTTGAATTTTAGATTGAAGTGTGACAACGAATTACAGCTAGTGGTTTAACTTTTGCGTGGTACTGCACAAGAAGGATGGATTTTTTGATCACTTAGTTTTACAGCCAATATTTGGGGACAGCAAATAAAACAATAGCATTGTAAGAATATTAATGGCAGCTGGGGTGGATGCTGACAGGAGCACAGGCGCGTCTGCACCCCCTGGACAAAATGAGAGAGATACCTGATAATACGAGTGATATTGAAAGTATGATACTATCACAATGTTTTTTTGTCCAAACAAAGCTTTAAGATGGGTGAGAGAATGTGGAGTCGTGAGTTTTTTGAGGTTTGCTGTCCTTGAGCAAAACTTCGGCTATGTACGCGATGGGCAGAGCTTGGAAGTCAAACACAGCGTTTCACGTTTTAGATTCGATCCGGCTCCAAAGAATGAACCGATGAGGGCGAACGTAATAAAGTGCGCGAAATTTCTGAGAGCACAAATTGTTCACCGCTCACCCACTAAGAATGGTAGAGTGTGCTAGAATCACCAAAACACTCTCTCATCCTACTACCAGTTAATTGTTCCCAACCCTTGTGACTGAACTGTAATAGCTGTAAATACGCGATGAACACGTTAAGTGCTATAAAACGTGAGTTCGCGAAATTCTCGATGGTGCAAAGAGTGATACCTAATTCCCAGTTCAAACCTCATTACTAATTTTGTCTCTTCTTTGCTGCCTTCGTGGTTGTCCTGTTGAATTTCAACTGTTGCAAAACTCAGCGAAGTTTGACAATCATTTTCATTTTTTTTATAAAGTATTTACGTAATTACTAGTGAAGCGATCTAAAAGGTAGGATTGAGTCGTTTGTTTCACGATTTGAAGCGGAGAAAATGGACAAGATTGATCTTATTTGAACATTGTTAGTTGAAAATTGAATTTGGCTGAGAAAAGGACATTTCCGTCTCACTTCCCTCGTGGTTGGTAGTATTGTTTATTTACTGTGAATTCGACCATTTTCTTCACGTACATATTGTTAACAAACCCTTTTATTCTACATCATTAAAGATCATTCCCTACGTATTAGAAAAACATATAATTACCCATCTATGCTAAGAATAATCACCTGTCAGCGTATGATGATTCTCACACTTCTTAGTTGTAGCGCCGTCATGAGCCCGCGTGCTCATGGACTTTCCCATAGTTGGTTGTTTACTAGGTGAGGTATGTAGTCACCTCCGTGACTCCTCCTACTCGCATGTCGACAGTGTCTTACGTTTTACATTTTCATGGTTGGTTTCTGGCGCTTATCCAACAATTATTAGTAATTTTCTGGCAAAAGGATGGAAGGAAACACAATTTGTATGCACGGTATCCTCCCCCTTGCTTTCCAATATAGTAATTATACTTAGTAGATAATGAAACAACTCCATTGCGGAAGGTCCCACAATCATCATTTAAGTAATATTCAATAAGCGTGGTTGTTAACACAAAAAGCTTGCTAATGGAAATAATCATCTTATGTACGTATATATTTTTATCATATTTAATCTTTCAAGGGTATCATTCATGTTTTCCTCTGTGAAGTCATTAACTTTCCGTTGTTAATCAGATTAGATCTCTACCAATTTTACGACGTTGTTCTCCATTTAGTCTTTAAAGGTATATAGGTATAACCGACTCAAAATTGTTGATTTGGTTTATTAATCGCAATAGGTTCTAATTCTTTATTTCCGATAGACAGAGAGACATGCCTTTATATGTATCTACAGATATATACGAGGGTAACAGGACAGACATACCTGAGAGTAGATTTAAAAAAATATTTTTGTCGTTTATGTAGAATACAGCAGTGAAGAAAATTAAGCTATTGCGGGGCTTCCAGAATTACAGGTTTCCACATTTCCTTCGCATAAATCATTTTCGAAGCTAACTGAAATTATTGCAGAATTTATCACGTTTGGAATCTTGATGCTTTTGTTTGGGACATTAAGCGTATTATTCTTATCACATTGACATTTTCTTGGAAAGCTATAGCTATAGCTAAAATTCATGTAAATTATGGTAAATAAAAAACCTCAAATAATCTTCGACTCCACTTAACAATTTTGGATTTTTAAAATTGTTTAAAAGAATTGTCATTGATTTTTAGAAAACTTTTAATTTAATTTCAGTAGATACCGGTTTCAGTCGTCTTTTAAGAACAATTGTGAATGTTCTACCTAAGATACTGCAGAAAAAACTGTTTTCAATCTGTTTTTGACATTTTTGGAGATTTTCGAAATTTTGACCAATTCAATGTATCTGTTTAAAAAGTGCAGACTTTTGAACTACTTGATTTTCCCGAAAGAACGAAATTTTCATCTTAATTCTACGGAGAGTTAATGGCATGTACAAACACACACAACACACACTACACATATATATAATATTCTCCTGAAAATGTATTGGAGATCTTGAGAGCCAGTCACCCACCAAATTTTCAAAAGGTAATAGCAGTCAATAACATGGACACAGTGCATATCATTTCCATTAAATATTTGAAAGTGCCTTTCATAATGCCTCAAAACGTTTTTCCATAATGAGAATTCTTCGTTTCATTAAAAAATGATCTACAAAACACGAATTTGGTTCCTCTTTTAAGTGGTACATCTTAAAATTTATGGTTTCTATTTAATACAGTACCGATAAATAAAAACCTCCCACAGTCACTGTGCAGCGTAGCGACTAAATGCCAAAACAACCAAGCAGGAACGACAAGTTGCTGCGTGATTTCCGGCAGGTGTGGTCCAGTAATTGACGGATAGAAAAATAGATCTGGACGCGTAGAAGCCTAGACCTTGAGAATGGCCACAAGAGTTGAAAAAAAAAAACTGCTTGTATCTAATCAGGTAAGCACTGCCCTGGATTGCCTTTTTCTCGTGAGTTTTTTCTGCCGGAAATGCAGCGAGTAAAAACTCTAGTGTGGCCTTAGCCTTCCCAAAGGTGCACCATGAATTTAATTGAAAGTAGTTGATAGTTCTACCTTCCTAATTCTTGAAACCGCTACATCCGAACGGTTGCTACATATTGTTTAACTTATAGAGTATTGAGGGTGTTGAAGGATAATCGCCTCAGCCCCTGGAAGGGATAAATACTCTGTTCCATCACCTCTTTGTCCGAACATGTTAAATTCTTGGATCACGAGAGCAATTTCGGTGACATTTTGAATTTCGCAAATTGCAATCCCTACTGTTACAATACTTTAACCATCCAACCACCAGTGAGTGGCAGTGAGTGTGCAATTACAACCTCAAATATACCGAAATATCAATTTCTAACTATCCCTCTTTGGTCAAAAACATTCAAATTTGGAATGTGGATAAAGGTTTGTAGTAACTATTTGCGCTATGGAGTGAAGGCCCACAGTGGTTCTCTGATTACAAACCAGGAGATCTAAGGGCTTGAGACAATGCCATTATTCAGTCGATGAGGTTGCCAACGAAGAGAAACTGCTGCTCATAGCATGCAAGTATGCAGTTCGTTCAATAGCCCACGGGGTTGTTTGCAACTTTGCTCTGCTTTGGAATGTTCGAAATGAGGTGCAAATGATTATAGATGGAAGGTATTCAGAACGAACCTTGTTAAAACACATGTTACCACAAAACATGTTGGATCATTGATTCCCAGGTTGTATCTGGCTCTGAAAGGCACTCACTGATCAGTGTACGTGAGTGAAATAATTAAATATGGCACTCCACAGATTCGTTCTTCTATTATTGAGGCTATGGGTGTTGAAACCACATCTGGTCAATTGGTTGTGGCAATTATTACATGGAAGGGAATCTGGCAAAAACAATCTGCCCAAGAATTTGAAAAAGTTGGTTTTTGTGTTGCGCGGTGAATCGTGTGTTAAGCGGAAGATCTTTAATTTGGTCGTCCTTTGTTCCTGTGGGGATTCGGTTTGAGGGTTACTCCATCCTTCTCTTGGAGGGAGTTTTTGTCGCCTTCCGAAATATTGGAAAAGCTGTACAGCGAGTGAACCGAAGTAATATTTGAAGTGTATGTAATCTTGATTCATTGAAAAACCAAATAGCGTTTGAGAAATGAATAAAAGATCAGAGAATAATTGGCTAGTCCTGCTCCTAAGTAACAAAGAAGGTGGAAACATCACCAACCACTTACTGAATGAGCCAGCCAAAACATCAGCCAACATTACTGAATGTAGCCCTATTTCGCATAATAACTTGTATACACTCACATTACTGTTCCATATGGTATTCAATAATTTTGCTTCAAAAGTTGTCAGATCTAATATATCCACTTTACTGTCACATTTACGCAGGTACAGGTAGGGCGGAGTCTCTAAGCTACTTTCCTGATTTTGAAACAAAAGGAAAAATAGTCGGCTTAATAAATAGTTGAGATTCTTGAAGCTTGACCACGCGGTATAAGTCAAGCCGTTGTTGTTTTGCAGAAGACCAAAAGTAATTTGGAACCGGTTTTACACGCACCGCAGATGACCACTTTCGAGAGGAAAAAATCGCCTTATTTCGTCTTCTTTTTATTCATCTTACAAAAAATTTCAAGCCGATCATTATACCTCACGTTTTTGTTCCTAAAATTGCACCTTAATGGGTTTTGGTTTATTATTTTCAATAATGAACCTTTGCAATCGGCCAATAAAGAAAATTGTTTTTAACAGCGCACCACCCCCCCTCCCCAATCTTCTTAACATTTGTTGTTTTACGTTTCAAGATGTGTAGAACTAGAAAATTGAATTTGAAAAAAAAAATTCGTCCGTCTATTGTACGCCGTCCTGAGCATTTCTCCGAAACAACTGAACCAAAGTTAATGTGTCAAAAATTACATTTAGGGTCTATCGGGGCTGAAATCTCGTCATCGATCTTAGCCAGTCCTAGAGGGCGAAATCGAAGGGCTGACATTTCAAAAATCTGAATATCGAATACTTTCGAAATAATACCACGGTTATGTTCGTTATGTTCGCTCTCCTTGTGGGTTAGAACTTTGAACGTAAACAGGACTGTGAAACTTGCTTGGACATAGCAAAAAACCACCTAGTATGACATGAGGATAAAATCAGTTGATAAAATTGCCGTGGAATTTTTTGTTTTCAGAGTTCCTTTTGAAACCGACCTTTTCAACTCTTATATAATATAATTGTAGTACATTTGAAGCGTAGATTGGTGTTTTATTTTACCCTGCTGTTGTGCAGTTGTTCTATTCGTGGATTTTCGGGTGGTGTCCGCATACAGGGCTGCGACATTGTAGGTATTGACCAATTTCTCCTAATATGAAGGAAACCTGACATTTAAATTTTAGATTCTGTGGGGCATTTGAAATCTAAACTGAGTGCTACTGATGAGGTGAATGAGCCCAAGGGCTATTGTAGGTCTTGATGAAGGATATCTGAAAATGAGAAACCCATGCGTCGTAAAGAACACACCTTCAAAAACAACGTTTTCAGCATATTCTTAATCTTTTCTCCGTCAAATACAACTTACAATCTTTGTTTGTTGAAGTATTAAATTCTCTCTCAATTGGCTACCTAAATTAAACAACAAGAGATAAGTGGAATTTCAAAATGTTCATACTTATAAAATAATTATAAAAAAATGAGTTACATACAACATAAGGGTAAAAGTACTTTTATGAATTAATTGATTAAGGAATATCTATTAATCAATCGATTTCATTCTCTACAAATTTTCTGCAGAGAAAAAATTATTTTGAATAGTCCTAATCGGTTAAGTTGTAAAGTATATTAAAAACCTTTCAAAATAATTTTTATTTAAAAAACTTGAGGAAAACGTTAGTCATATCCTTTGAAACAGGGGGAAACAATAATTATGGATTCCAGCTCAGAGCTTTGTAATAGGATTTTGGCTCACTTCATTTTGAAAACTTTTAACCTCTTTCGAGAATGCTAAATGCATGTTATTTTCTGAGAGTAATCAGTCGATCTAGTGTTTGATCATCGACCTTGGCCGTCTCTCGTGAGTTCCTTAATGGGAAAGGAATAATTCTAAGTTTCGTACTGATGCTGACCTGGTGATTTGAAAACTTGCTGGGTAATTGGTTGGCGTTGAAGAGGAAGATGAATAACAAATATCGTTCTTGATAAATACCTTCCAATCTTCGTAAATATAGGTGAAGAATAAAAAAAATAAAATTCAGTCACATGGCCTTGCCGGATGAGTGCAACTATTTGAAAATTGCATTATGCGTAATATTTCCTCCAGGATTTAATGTTGGGATTGTCCCTCGTGGATTTTACAGTGGAAATAGAATAAATTAGAATTTACGAACAATTACCCAAGAAGAGAACTTGAACTGAGCAGTAAATGTGAATGACTCAGTAAAAATGCCGGTGCCGCAGAGTTGATTCATCAGTGTAAGCTGATAAAAAAGAAATACTTCAATCGTTCTCGACTGGTGATGAAAGTAACGGAGGAAACATGCCTCCAATTGAATTTAAGAATACATAACTTTAAAGCAGACGATATCGTCACCTGCTGTGTCAATCCAAAGAGTCATGTCGCTGCGGCATATCAAAAAACCATCTTGCCAGGATTGGTGTCGCTAAGGCCTTTGACACTTGCAGCATTTCGCCCTGATTGGCAGAGTACAGCATCTGCATCAAAACTGTAAATTCACCGTTTTTACTAAGTATGAATTATTTTTACCGAATATCTTCGAAACATCTGGCGCCAATCGTGAATTCTTTTCTTGGTAATCATAAGCTAGGAGCTCTTAACTCTGCTCATAACCTTCAAAACGTGATTCACTCTTTGTTAATGCAAAACGAGTAATGCATAAGACCCCTTTATAATATAGTATCTGGCTTTGTTAATTAGGCTAGGAGCACTTAGCTCTGGAGTGTACGAGTAGTATCATCTTCAAATTGTTAATTCACTGTTCGTGAACCAACGGGTGGGACCTTTGGGAGTCCTAAGAAAAGTCCTCTTTGGAGTACTGTATCATCTCAATCACAAGCTGGATCCACTTTGAAGGCAGGAAGCTGTGCTAAATGATTCAAAAAGTCTGTTAGCCCAATTTCGGGACATAGTGGATGTCAATCTTTGTCAGATTACACCAAAAAGGGCAGGACACTTTTAAAGAATTTTTTTTATGGGATGGGAAGGAACCCGTGGTCACTGAGACCGCTAGGATCTATTGTGACACTTTCCCAGTTTTATTTAAGAATCTTTTTAATGGCCTCTTCATTCACAAAGTGAAGGAGGTTTTCAGGTGTTTCCTTGGCAATATCGGCGGGTGTTGGGGTACCCTTTCCGAAATGCCGGAATCTTATCGATGCAACAGCAGGACAGTCGCAGAGTACGTGTTCAGCTGTCTCCGCTTCTTCGCAACAGAGCCGGCATTCTATTGTCCTGGCCTTACCCATTTTGTTAAGGTGGTACCTTAGAGGACAGTGGCCAGTGAGGAGTCCCACAAGTTTGCGAAGGTCTGTACGCCTCAGTGACAATAGGGAATGTGCGCGTTTCTTTGAGATTGTAAGAAACCGCTTGGCTTGTCTCTGCTTAGGAGTGTCTTGCCGATATGTTGTTCGACTCTTGTCCTCCCATTTCTTTTAAAGAATTAATAAAACATTGTCAGATACAAAATGAAAATGGTGCCTAAATAAAATGATCTGAACCTAATAAAAATGACAAAACTGAAATTTCGACGCAAAATGGCTTCCAGTAACCGTCAAAATGGGGGAAAATGAAATATTAATTAGATACGTGACCGGTGTCAAAATGAATTAACCCTAATGAAGGAATCAATCAGTTTGGAATCCCCAACTCAGAGAAAAATGGCTACTATACAACTTAAAAACGTGGTTAGTACCTAATGCGGGGTGAAGTATCCTAACGGGACAAATTCTAGGGCGCGTTATACTTTGTTATATTTTGTCGGACCATAAACGAAATGAAGGATGCAGTTGAAATAGTTTCAATACGATTAGATACGTTTTAACCATTTTGTTGAGCTTGTATATGAGTTACTTACACTCATGTATGTATAAATTCAAACGCGTATAGAATGAAGTAAAAGCTAAAGAGCTAATGTGGTTCAGATTTATGATGTCTGTGGGAGCATGCCCCAAGGCATTTTTGTCTTTGAATACTTTTAACAACCTTTTATTCTAAATTCTTCAAGATTTACGATCTTTCAAGATTATTTACAGCATTTCAATGACCTCTACATTCATGCTAGCGATACGAAGAAGCTTCTTGCTACAATTAACTCGCTGACTTATTTTTCCCAAAAATGGGTTTATTGTGCTAAGAGGGCACCCACCGCACTTTGAATTTTAGTTCACTAAACTCCATAAATTAAAGTGGGGAAAGCATTTGTAGAAATCGCGTAGGCAAATGTGTATCCTGCTCCTTGACTTGGTATAATCTTTCAAAGTCACTCTGCGGACGGACGGTATATCTAATTAATTAAAAATGCATTTTCCTCCATTCACGCGCAATTCTGAGATGAAGTCGGTGGAACCGCCAGCCCTTGAACTTCTCGTTCATGTGGTTCGATTTTTTTTTAGCCGACCCCCCTCTTCCAGGGGTTCCATTTTGACCTTGAAGAGCAAACATATAATTTCATCCACTTACGAGGAGGTTTCGCCTGAATCCCAACCCCTCTGTTATGGGCTAGTGATCAATCTCAATGTCAAGATCCGTAGCTAAAAGTGATGGGATTCATTCTACGCAGAAAATCTGAAACTGAATTATCGACAGTCGTTAATATCAGCATCAGACCCGACTGAAACCTCTCATTCATCACTTCAAATCATCTTTTTGATGAGTTGTGCTTCCTCTTCTTGTATGTCTTCGCATTTCTCGAGTCAGTCCAACTATCTGTCGGCAGTGATTGACTGAACCCATTAAAAACGGAATAGGAACGATTTAGTAGTGCAGCATGTCTTGAAAAGACGGTTTGCAAACAATTTTTTAGGCACTCCGCCAAATTCCTTGGTCTTTCCACCTGACTACAGAGATTACTAACCCTCTCGTCCATAACTGCATTGGCTTGCCAAACTGATCAAATTAAAATCTACAAAGAACGAAGAAAAATTGAAATACAGTGAACTTTTCGGATATGCATGACGATTTAAAGAGTAAAGCTCACGGTTCATAACACATTTCTCTGCCTAAGGAGTTTTTCGACATTCCTGCATATCAAAACCCTTGGTTTATATATCAGGAAATGTAATCTTCACAACTATTACTTACTTTCCGATGAGTTTATAGATGTGGCAAAACTGTAGCTCGAGGAATTTTTCAGTCAGCATATTTTTCAAAAAGAAGTCTTATATTAAGTTACCGGTTCTCCAAAGTATAGTTTAAATCAATTTAAACCCGATCTTATCATTATTTTGTCCACTTTAGATAAGGCGATACACCCGCAGTACACGTCAACGAACTGAAGGCATTGATGTTTGCGTTACATGTTCCTTGAATCGTTGTACCGAGCTCATATTACACATCGTTCGAGATTTTTTTTAACCTCTCAATGATCTGGTACAACGATACGATGAAGTTACGCGTCACACCCAACCTGTTTTGTTTAATTATTTTCAACAACAAACCTGTTTAATGGACCAACAAAAACATTGAAAACTCCCTCAACATTTGTTGGTTTACGTTTTAATTTGCCTAGTACTCAAACATCTAGTTAAAAAAAACCTATCCCACATCCGAATCGTTCTTCCAAATCTACTAGACCAAAATTTTACGAAATTCGGCTGAAAATCACGGATTAATAAGGGGTGGATACTCGCAACATATTGTTCAAGTTATTGAGGTGATAAGAATTTTTAAAGCACTGAACTATGTGAGACGAATAATACAAGAGAACCCGAACACCTCAGCGCTGCCAGTTTTATCCGATCTCTGGAGTGTAGTTCAAGTTTTGAACAGGAGGAAGAAACAGAGCGCAGCATCCAGCTATCTCCGAGATTTTAAATATACTTGCCAAGCTAAAAAGTGCAAATTTAAATGTAGCATTTATCTCCGTAAAGGCACGTATTGGAATCATTTATGAGGAAAAGGTAGATTTACTAGCCAAAACAGGAGCGTCTCGAAGAATCTTGGTTTTTTTCCAGATTTTGATTGGCAGGATTGGCAGCAAAAACTACAAAAATAGCTGGATGAAAGAATACCGTTGTTTTGAATGTGGAAGAAAATTCCAAAAACAGTGGTTCACAGGTATTGCTTCGAATCGACGGGAAAACACCTCATCCATAGGCTTTGTACCGAAATCGTTTCCTCCGAAATAATCACACATAGGATTGCGCCAGGATTGTCATTACAATTCGTTGACTGGCTATAATCAATACTTCCCATCATTTATAAATACATTTTGAAAATAATATGAGTAGTCTAATACAAAGTTATTAGTATAATCAATGTTGATGAAGTAATAGTGTAACATATTATGCATGATGGCAGTACATACAATGCATAATGCCAATAAATACATTTTTTAAAAAATCAATAAGGGATTTACCAGTAAACTCAAAATTTAAAGAGGTAATACTTGAGGATTGATATATTAAACATCGAAATCTCAATATCTTTGCAATTTAATGGGGTAGATTTGGTTTATTTCAATAATTAATAAACATTTCAACACCTCCCCTACTTTTACGTTTCCAGATGAGTGTGTTTCAAAAATCGAGAAAAAGATCCGTCCATCCGCAATAAACTGTCCAAAGCTTTTCTGCTAAACTACCGGACCACAGTTTACGAGATTTGGGTAAAAAAATAATCCTTTTACCGGAGGTATGCCCGTTATCCCGACATTCGGTCCAATTTGTTCGACTGAAAGACGTAGGATGCGAGAATAATGAACTTTGTGTAATCATTTGCTTCCTTTTTCCCTTGAATCGTCGCTCTACGTCATAGAGGCGCAACCTCGTGCGATTTGAAACCGTTTATTTGGCCGACGAATGTTATTGATCGCCTCGCCGTCCGTGATTCTGGTCATTGATCCAAAGTGGACGACGGACTGGTGAATTAGAGATACACATAAGCAGATAACAGGATGACCGGGTTGCGTAATTTACTGGTAACCGGCGAGTTTATGGGCAGCTGAGTGTCAGTTAGGCTAAACAACTCATTATCGAGATGCCGCGCATCGAAATTGCTCCTCTTGAACTGATGTCATTTGTTGTGGTGTTATCATCGAAGGAGATGATATCGGGATTTTCAAGTCAACTAAATCCTCGTTTGAGAGAAACCGTTTGTCGTCAGTTGGAAATCACTTCTCCAGCTTAATTACTCAATATAGTATACAGGATGTCTCCATTAAGACTGAGCGTTTTTAGTGTGCTCTATTGTTTTATGAGCGGTACTTGTAAAACTCCAAAAATTGGAAAAATTTCATTTGTCACAAATACCGATTTCTTTGCTCTCACACAGTTCAAATTTTTAATCAATTGAACATTAATCACCATCGTGCTGCAAGAGTGGAACTTATTCCGTATTGTACGGAATCTTTTATAAAGTATGGCAGTGGAACTTTTTTTCCGGTACCTCATTAGAGAAAATAAATGGAGGCGGGTCAAGTGAGGTACGTCTATTGGAATTGAGACACGGGTGTGGGACAACCCAAGGTAAAAAACTGAATAGAAATCTGTTTGAAAACCGAATCCGTGGGAGATCGGTGCCGATTCATACCTACGAATGGGTTTATTATTTTTTTAATTATGCGTGATTGGGGTGAAGTTGGGCCCAACTAGACCTCAAGAACAGTCCATGTGTAAAAGAACTAAGTTTTTACATAAATTCAAAAACCTTTTAGGGCCGTGCGGTCGACGGAAAGTGCAGATTTACCCACCTTGAAAAGTAGAGTGACTATGTTTGAGGGGGATTAACAACTGTTTTAACTAATCGATTACGAAGACTTAACATTGAAAATAATAAACTAAAAACCCATAGGTCTACCTCTGTGTGTGTGTCTGGCAAATTTTGTCGATCCTTCCTGTAATTTTTAACAAATTTGATTTTTATTATTATGTTCGATCGATCCCTTGGGAGACTTCGGGAATTCCGAATTTCATGAAAAAAGAGAAGAATTGGAAGGGTATGCCAAAAAAAGTATTTTATCTCCACGAATTTTGTTTATTTTGTTCGATCCAAATTTTAGTATACTTGAGCAATAAGCCTTCAAAATTTCGCTGGTGCTAACCGATGGTGGGTGTGGAGGATAGTACAGCGTAAAAGTCGGTTTACTTGCTTCTTCTTTTTAGTCAATCAAGACTTTTGGTGTATTTTTGTAACATATATTCCAGAACTTCCAAATTTGATTATGACCGTTATGAAAAGAGGGGTAGTAGTGAAAAATATTTTTACTTCAGTGTCACAGCCGATATAGCCTTGTTTCGTTCAAATAACAACTTGGCCTAGTTGTGGAACTCACTCCCGTTTCAAATTTAATTTTATACAGGAAATAAACGGAGGGGGTGATTCCCTCTTTCATTCTCATAAGCGGGTTACAAACGGTTCTATAATAAGCGCGATCGTTGTAAAGCCCGGAATTACAAACGTCCCTGTAATATACGCATTACTTACAAATACGTTTTCAAAATTATTCAATTTTATTCATAAATGCATGGTGATTCCTGAGCAACTTCGTACCATCTGAAAGAACGTGTTCAGCATGGCATTGCTTCAATCGTTTTTAATTGTCCTGTACTTGGCTCAGTGTTACCTTGATCATGGAAAGTAAACCGTTCACCTCTTTGTGACATTGAGGAAAAGAATGCTGTCAAGTTGGATTAATGTGGCTTTTAATCTTTTTAGATAGTGGGCAATGAGATCCTCTCATGGACTTACAATGATGTGGGGGAATTTCCTATCCTTCGTGCCGGATTCTCCCGTCACGGAATACCGACTGAAACATCATTCCACAAGTTCTTTGGTTGCCTCTGCCCAGGAACTATTACATTACTTCTGGTATAGTTCGTTTAATCGCCAGTTGTTCTAGACATTGAAGGAAGGAATCCCTTCTTTGCTACTTCTATGCTTCCTCTCTCTGACCTGCTTTTTTTCCTTGGGGGTATCAAATTATCACGGGGGTTATTATGAGACTGCATCCCACGACTCGTTGAGCACTTTGCACAATATTGTTCCAGACCAGCATTTTCTGAGTCATCTATGAAGTTAATCCGCATCGTCTTCTTCAGGTGACAGGGCAGACAAAAGGGTTAGGTCACCTTGGATATTTTAACCAGGAAGGTCCTGAAATTCCCATGGACAGCGAATTGAGTTAGGTACACTACATCTCCAGGATTCCTCTTAGTTTATTCAGTTTATTGGTCTTTTTAAGTTATAGATTTGTGAATGGACCAGAACGATAATTTAATCATGCCATCATGACATAATATGTATATATCCTAAAACCTTTCTCGGATATTCTTTGTCCATAAAGATGGGAGCGAGTTCCCTCAAGGAGGCATTGACTCTATACCTGGGAAAAACTTGGTGACTAAGCGGCTTCTGCTCCCACCCGACGATCGGCTAGAGGTAATTTTCAAGCATTTTTTCCCCTGACCGGTCCAACTGGTCTTGCAGCAGACGCAAGGGGTATATTTATGTACTGTTTCGCTCATCCTTTCCCATTTCCATGTAGATTCTTAACAACTTATTCGCTAGAGATTTGCACACTACACAAGCGATAACCAGCACAGCAATACCATAAATGGATGATCTTCAACTCTACCCGAATCTTCAAATAATTTTGTCTAAAACGTGGGTTTAGTTCCATCACCAAATAGTTGGTGTCTGATGTTTTGATATATCGTTTCCGCAGTATAGTTCCCGAATTTCTTATCACCCCTCACGCACTATAATTTAAAACCAGTTTTGAGTTGAACCTCTCATTTTAGTTGGAGACGAATAAGCGTCTCCCGAAACAAGGTCCGACTCAATCCCCACTTCGTTAACTCAAAAATCCCCGTTTCTACCGAGGTCACTTATTTGGATTAAAGCTGAAAGAGTCAGGGTATCACAGCAAAGTACGAACATTAGTTTGTGCAGAAATTGTGTGTTAATAACTATTTCTGTTAAGTGTAGCACCCATTTTTTCTTCGCACCACGGCAACACTGCAGAACCACTGCATACTTCTTCACGGACAAAGGAATTGTTTCAAGTTCGTTATTCTAAGAAATAACTTGGCAGCCAGTAGGTGTGGTTAATAAAAAATTAAAGTTTTTCTCCAATTTCAGCTGGTAGCATTGGTAACTGACAATATGGTTGTAGCTGCAATACTACTACGGTACTACGGCTACAATTATACTAAAATACTACAACTATGTTAGTAATAATTACAGTAAAGTCTCTTGGGAGCCCTTCAAACAACACGAGAACACACCACACCAACTTGTGTCCGAATACTTAAATTTGAACCTATGCCTCTTATCCTAGATGTCCAAGTTGTCAGTGGCAGCGTGGATGTGGAGCAGAACTGGAGGCTAAGAAAAGTAAATACGATAGGAAAGACCTACGGCAAGCGGTATCTGAGCCAAAAGGAGAGGCCCCTAACAACATCAAGGTTATGGCTGGGATCACGTCATGGAGCGGAGTGTGGTGCGGGAAAAGTGCCACTTACTTGAGCTGGGAATCTCGTCGGGAGTACTTCGCGGTATCACCACCCGCTTCATCCGGGGCTTGTATAAATTGGTGGTCATTGTATAGGCGCACTTCCATCCATCCCTCTCTCCCTCCTCCATCACCTTTAACTTCCCAAATCCCAAGAGCAGGCGTCGGGTAAACCTGAGCGTCCTCCCAACTTTTATTTTGTTTAGTTTTTTGTTCTTCTTATTTTCCCCTCCGCCTTCGAGGAGGGATACGAAAAATCTTGAATACACAGAATGCGAAACGTTTATTATAAGTAAAAGCGTTAAAATCCTGGAATATTTCCAGAATACCCCACAAGTAATTCCCATGAAAGTTTAATTACAGCTTCATTTTTCTAAGAATATTTGCTCAACTTGTTTTTGGCAAAGTCCCTGTATACGCCGGGAATAATCCTACCTTATTCGTTTTGGAAAGATAAAGAATGTTTCGCTTGTAAAAATCGTGTTTAATGCTATCGTAATGATGAGGAAAAAATAACCGGTAAATAGAGGGCTTATTAACCGGTTTTCCTTCAGGTAGTTAATGAACAGGGTGTCCACGCATTTGGTTGTTAACCTCCAAGGAATCAATTTTAAAACTATTTTCCAACAAAAAGCCCTTCATACAAAATTTTTCTAAAGTCCTCGTTTCCAAGCTATTTTAATTTTGACATTTTGTTTCCAGATTACGACCTAACGTCACCAAAACAGCCGTAACTCCCTTATTAAACCTAGGAAGATCAAGTTTAGTCGTACCGTTGGTAGGATCGTTAAATTTTCTGATGGATAGGCTCCTCAACTTGTGGAAATATGCAGATGGAGATGTCCCAAATCCTTAGCTACGTGGAAAAATTGCCGAAATTTTAAACAGCAGGACGGCACCCATAGTCTCGCTGAATTCCCGCTAACGTCACGGGAAGAGCTTGACCCAAATCTCACCTTTTCAGCAAAATACTCGGTTTTATTTTGAGAAGAGAATTAAGGGTAAATGCAAAAAACAAAAAAACGAGATATTCCAAGCAAAAATTGATGTTTTTAACGGAAAAATACTTTCTCATCCCTTCTGTGTTTTTTTTTTATTGAGGATTCAGATTTTACGTTCAATTCCATAAAAATTTGAGGATTATTTGATTCTTTAAGCCGCGCGCAACTTATTCCGTGAGATCATCAGAGAGTAGCCAAATCAGTGAAATTATGGGAACATTAATGTTAGCAAACCCAAAGTGTAACTCATTATTTATGATTGTTTTTAAAAGCTGATGTAAGTGCGAAAGCGAGCTCATTTACTAAAAATAAATAAATGGATTGCGCCTCGATTTTGTAGTGCAATGTCCTCAATTGTACAGTTTTGTAGAGCCATCAATCAATTTGCTGATTGTTGGCTCTACCATCATTACCATCCATCGCTGCATCATCAATACCAGATCTTCCAATGTTATCCAGGAATAGTTTCAGAGTATCTATATCTGGATATATGAAGAAAATGTCGGAAAATTATTATACAGCCAAATGCAGTATCATGGTACTTTTCAACATTTTGTCAATGAAGGAGTGTAACCATTTTTGATATAAGATTCCAAGTTTTTTGATATCTTAGGTCATTGAAAAACTGTGGGAACTTGATGGCTGGGACATCCTGTGTAGCAAGCTGGACAATTAGAAGTTTTGGCATTCTTCAATGGAACGTTGATGTTGTGAACATAGATCTTTTTTCGTTCTTTCAACGATGGCTCGATGTTAGGAGATCAACTGCCCAACCAAGTAAGAGATGTCAATAGGATAACATAACCGGCTCGCTGAACCCCTCCCGCGCGTGTAGAAGGTCAACAAACTTGTCACGACGTTTTGAGGTCGGTCTAATGGACCTGTACCGGGTCGGGTCGGGTAGTTATTTCTCTGACGCTTAGGAGCTGACTCCTAATCGACCTAATTGCCAACCCCGTCCCACCTCTTTCTATCAAATTTCTACTTTCCAAAAGCTAAAAGCTCGAGCCTAAAAACGTTAGTGAGAGGAGGACGTGCAGTCGGATTGAGGGAGGTCTTCTCTTATGAGCAGATCTGGGGAATCGACAATATCACGTCTTCTATTTGACACTAGCAGAAATAGGTAACAAGACAATATCTAGTGATGGAAATTCGGACAGATACATCGTATGAGCGAGATTTTCTTTTGTTCATCATATCAAGCTGAAACTTAACAGGGAACCCCTATGGAACGTCAAGAATAGAATGATATGGGGGCTACATCCTTATCAGTTGACTGACCCACATTCTTTCCTGTCCTCCCTAGGAAGTGGACGTAAATGTTAGTGAGCCTCTCGGAGAGCCAAGAGCTCTACTTCGCCCGTGGATACATTTTGTATCAAGTAATGGCTCATTTGTAAGTCAAGGTTCCCCTCCTATGGCCTATTACGTAACTAGAGGTGCACTATCACGCTTGTTGATTTACCTTGGATGAGTGGGATCCGTTTGACAAGAAAGCTATACTTATAGAAAAAACCAATTTTGTGTGCATTCCGCACACTTTCACACAAGCAAAATTATACAGATTAAAAAACATCTATTTTTTCAAAAAAATAAGTTAATTCATAGAAAGTTATGTCAAGTAGTACAATAAATTGGTCAAATTTCCAAACATTGAGTTTAAAAAATCACTAAAAAAACTACTGTTTACGTTTATATCTGTTAGCAGGATATTACCAGACAACTATAACATAACGGAAATCTACTGCCCGAAAGTATTGCAAAACTGTATTAAAATTACAGTAGCTAAAAAATCGCTAAAAACTTTTTTTTTAATGTTAAAAATCCAAAATTGTTGTTTGAACAGCAGAATGTTATTCAGAATGTTCGTTAGCTTCAAAAATTCTTTCCACTCAAAGTCCCTGATTTTAAGAACAATTCAACATGGAAAATATGATTAATAACGATATTTCCTCATACGATCAAAGGGCATGACTGGAACTTTTCTCCTAATCTTTGAATAACTCGAGTTAAGTTCAGCCTCTGCGGTCGTTTTGTATTTGTGCCTGTGTTAATTTAAGTAGGAAGAAATTGGCGACCATTCTGTTGTGTCGAATGTAATTAGACGTCTGCTAAGCTTCGGGACCCTCAATTTCATTTTAAAAAAAGAAGAAAAAAACAGGCGTTTTACTTAATTAATCGAAGAGCGTGATGAGCTACAATTCCTTTCGATTGAAAGAAAGAGCGTTCAATCAAAGCGTAGATTACCTACCTTTCATCACTGTGGTTTCGTGTAAATTTGTAGCTAAGAGTCGAATTGGAGGGTGGATTGTAACTCTGATATGACTTATAGAGCAGCTTCATCGGGTTCCGTTATGGCCAGCAATGACAGCAATCCTCTGTTGCATCTGTTACATCTGCGAGCACAACAACATACAGAAAACGGAGCGTATGGTACATTTTAAATGAGACTACACAGGGAGTTAACCTGTGGTACTGGATATTGATCTTTCTCAACATACAATGAGTAAAACTCGAAAAGTCCAACATTTTTAAATTTCTCCCGCAAATCACTGTTGCACTGAAACTCAGTAAGTTCCATTTGTACGTTTCCAGTATAGTCTCCATCATTAACACCAAATGGAGCACAAAAGAGCTTCAACTTCTCTCTACTCAACTCGAAATCTTAGAATCTATCGCAGAAATCTCCTCTGGGAGTAACGAAAGCTTCCAATAAAAACGAGGTTTATCTCAAAACACGTAGTTGCCATTTGATTTGACAAACTACGAGTAAATAGGTTGGCGGGCCGCTAAAAAAGACCCGGTGGGCCAATTCTCACATTGTCATGATTGAGGTCTTCTAACAACCACCTACTCAGCTCAAACTACTCTATTCACCTGCGCTGCCTTTCCAACCTAAACTATCTAACCATCGATCCTCAAATAACCTCATTTTTTGGATTGCGTTTTTACATCAAACAGTTTTACAACTAATACAAATACAAATATGAGTATCTTTCACGCCAATGTATGTCTATCTACCCTTAATACTCTTCATCCCATCTGCATCTATTGCGTTATTGAAGTTTCAATACAATCATTTTACCCAACCCTCGTAGCTTGTAACTGACCAACGGCTACCGATCTCCAGGTCCAGCTGTCACACCTACTTCATCCATTGAGATAGTTTTGTACTCCCTAACCAAAGAGAACTCTGCCTTGGAGCTTTTTCACTTGATTCTCCTTTGAAAGGGGGGAGAGGTATCAATAAGCATTAGGTACTCTTTCCAAATAGTGTAAAACTAGGGTTTGCCTGCTGCCCTCATTCTGACCGACGTTTTAAGTAGAAAAAGCAGCCAGTACCAACGCCCACCGATAAGTTGTTTAGTGGTACTGCGTACTCCTCTGTAACATTGGTCTTCCATTCACCTGTTGAGAGATGCAAGAGATCACATAGTGTGAGGGACCCAGTGGAATTGGCTCAGTTACTCGCTAAACACGGAAACTCAGCAATTATCGCGTAAATGATCATAAGTAAAGCTAGTGATGGTGGGTTATGGTTTACGCTGATTCCTGTGTAAACGAAACGTAAGAGTAAAGCGTAACGTACAGATTCACTCATGGAGAGCGAACGTATGACCCAGCAACACTGGTGATTTAATTAAATTAACTGTCGGATTTAAACTTTTTCAAATCTTATGATTATATCATTTTTTGATATCTGCGCATAATATAATGTACACAAAAAATTAACGACTAAAACGACTAATTAGCGACTCAATTTTGGGTCATTCTTCGTTGCTTTAGCATCGGAAGGCCGTTTAAATTCGCTTTTAATCCATTCTCCAGACATCAAGTTTTAACGTTCAATTTTTTGTGTGCAAAGCTTTGGAACCTAATCGAACTAGGGCAGATAAATTTCATGTGACTCTTGTCCTTGATCTTCGCTCCAATCAATTACAATCAAGATTAATATTAGAGTGTTCAACGTTCCCACCGTCTGGATTGATGATTAAATAAAGCGATGGAATGCGTTTGAATCATGTGGATTCCGTAGTAACACGCGGTTTCCAAATTCGCTCTGAATGGGCTTGTCGAACTTGACCTTGCGTAAACGATAACGGAATCGGCGTTTATTTGTTGGCACTCTTCTTCTTTTATCGACAGTTGTTTCAATTTCATCGTAAAATTACGTATAATTACGTAAGTAGTTTTAATTAGTTGCTCGAGACTGGTGGTACGTCTGCTCTTAGTAGCTAATTAAGTTCTCACAACGTCGTAGTTATTACTCTCCTTGCTTGACCAAGGTTCAAGGGAAAGCATTGCCGTCCGTCTGCATAACATTGAACTTGGTCAGGATATAATTTTATATCTCCCCAACACTCTATTGTGCCACGTACCAGTCTTTGTGTAACTCGTGATACACATCATAGTGCATATGCAAGAAAATCTCCAACTGAATCCGTGTCGCAACACAAGAACCCAAATTTATTACTAATGTCAATATACTATGTGCATCAGAATCAAACCTAAAAGCATAAAAAAGCTTAATAAACCCGGATTTTGGGTTAATGGAATTTATTGCAATCTTAGCACCAGTTCTTATCGAGATTCTACCATGTTATTAATTCAATTCGAGTATATCCCACTCATTTTCTTCATATTCCTTATATCATCATTTGTCTAGCTCTTGGCCTTGAAAAAGCCGTTTACGTAACCTGACCTCTTACAAATTGTTTATATATTTCATGAAGAACGAGTCGGTTGACCAATCAAATTTACAGTCCCCATTGAAATCTGACTAAATCAAATTCCAGATTGCATTCCAAATTTGATTGGAGCGATTAGTCTGGAGTTTTACGTGAAACGGGTTTCAATTTGAGTTATTTATCACTCATTCCAGTTTTTTCCCCATGTTTTTCATCAACGCTTGAAAGCACTATAAGCCCTTCTGATCCAAACAATAATGTAACTGCCGATTAATTAATTGTTTTTCTGATAGGCTGGTACCTTACTGTCAATAATGAAGTATCTTGTTGAAAACAATCTTTGTTTTCTTTTATAGGTTCCTAAAAATATTCTCCGAGTGATTCTTCTGATACATTATGTTGCTTCCATTAATTCACTAATGAGGAATATTTACTGAAATCATCATACCAGGATCGACCTCTTAAAAGGTTCAATCATTTGGTTCTTCTTTTAGTTCATTTCCCATTTCCTAAGCCTCATCTTTGCATTACTGTGGATTTCCACGGCACCAGCTTATCACCGGTCAGCGACATCGGTTTCAAGAAACGGGAAGGGGGAAATCATCATCTATCACAACTGGCCATCCGTTGTATGACTTATGTAAAAATACCAATCACCAAAAGAGAAAACCTAGATTTTGATGTGTTTTATATTCTTATGTGTTTATGATTGAAACTCCATTCAAACTACAGGTGTGCAGCTCATTTGTTACAGTGTTTTGTTTTATAATTTGGTGGTACAGAGTCGACCGAGTCTATCACTACATTAGTTAGCGAAGTGAACCGTAGTTGAGAACTAGAGCACCGATAAACAAATTCAGAATAATTAGTAACAGGAGGATGTGATAGGCCCTGACCTTTATTTTTGATGCGCGGTAATAACTCTACAGAAGCCATGTATATTGAAAATACTTGTCTGGCTTCATCATCCTTAAGTGGTGTTCGCTCAATGACACCAGTGCTCTCCTGGTACTTCCTGGTTTTCTTAGTACAAACCGTATCATAGAGTATAGTATTATGAGGCGATATTCCAAACCATTCGATATTCGCGGGGTCTGTTTCCAGGGGGCTGTGTGAGAGCCTTATTGCGAGAATTAGGGATAATTACAGGCGTAATTGGCTATCTCGAGCGGCGTCGTCCTCCTCCTCTCGTATATGGGGGTGTCGGTTGGACCTTGCAATGCCTGTTGTTAATGTGCTTGATCCACGGGAACCTCCGATTTTACTATACCGATCCTAAGATGGATTTTAAAAATACGGAGCGAGATGGTCACACTGAACTATCGGCCTGGATGGGATCGTGAGCGATTGGATTGTTCTCTCTGCAATTTAGGAGTGAGGGAGGATATTTTTCATTTTATCGCAGTTTGCCCTATTTTAAGTGAATACAGAGTTAAGTATTTTGGAGTTACTACAATCGCACAGAGTGATTTTGTTCATATTCTAGAAAATAGAAATAAGTGGGTAAGGCTGGCGAACTATGTAAGCGATGCGTGGTCCTACCGCAAGGTACTAGTAAATTAATTCAATTGGTAATGCGATAGGCAGTGTAGCATTTTATTTAATTTTGAATAAGTTTATAGTCGTTTTCCATAAGTTAGTCGATTTCCATTTGGGTCAACTCCGGCAGACAGCCGAAGGCTATGCCTATTTTTACTTTCTTGAAGATGTGTAACTTTTTGTATGTTTATACTATTTTTAAATAAAGTAATTTTTCTTCTTCTTCTTCTTCTTCTATTCCAAACCATTGAAGAGAGAGGCGAGGCTATACTGAAAATAATAAACCTTTGTTTGTTTACGCGGGTTTCAAATAACCACGAACATCCCTAAGTTGCCTTGAAATCATCCACTTTAGAGGGTGAGCTGTAACTTTTAAGGTTCCTTGTATTCGTTGAAGAAGGTAAATACGGTATCTCACTGTAACAAGGGGCAATTAATCATTTAACCTCCAAGTGATTGATGTTGAAGAACCCCACCGGGTTCACTACCTTCAAACGATTCCACCTCAGGTCCCAATCAGAACAGTCCCGTCGAAATTACCTCAATGACGTTGAGGTTCGTTCAAGGATTTTTCATCAATCTCATAGAAAAGTTGGAATTCATCTTCATAAATTAATGATCAAGTGCGTAAGAAGGACGGATTGATCTTGAGCACTGATTTCGGTAATTCCAATTAGTGCGAATCGCATGAGTTAAAGAGACTGAGGATTTACTCCTGAACTCTAATCCGGAACATAATATATTTAAATTTTGTTCATATATTACTACATTAAGTATATTAAGTCACAGGAGTAAGATTTACCATATTTTAAGCTCCATCAATGTTTGAATTGTTGCCTGTTTCCTAAAAAACAAAAATTTATTAGCAAAACTGTACCAAAGTGATTGTGATGGAAATTTTATTTGGAAAGGTCAGCATCTGTCCCAGAATTTCAACTGTTTTATTTAAATGCGAAGGGGGGCTCGAAACAACATTTGTCCATATCTTCAAACCAAAATTGTATCACTATTCACCATTGACCAATACGGATAAGTTTGTTTAAACTGGTTGACTATTAATCTGAATGTTGCAAGAAGTCATTTGATGCAGTAGTCTCAAGATAATGGGATTTGCAATCCTCAGCCCTCTCATCCTCCTGTGTGTGAAACACAAAGAAGTCAAAGGAAGCCAAAACAGATTATTGTTGTCATTCCCTTTTCAGGCCAACAACTTCTTTACTGACCCCTGAGCAGGTGCAAAAGTTGGCAGATACAATCTCCTGCGATCCGAAGATTTCCTGCACCATTTTTTTTCTATTCCTGCTGCTCCTTTGCAGTGAGCAATTCCTTTGTCAGAAAGTAGATCGAATGTAGGGCGACGGCTAACGAACAACAGTGCTGATTTTTTTAAAACGTTTTTACCAGTCCTTGAAGTTGAGGGACGCCCGGCACGAAGTTGATCTTCAATGGCCAATCGGCCTTTTCCTTCCCCACTATCGACGGCAGGGAAGTGTTCGTGCAAGAAATCGTTTCAGAATTCGCTGATAGCTCAGGGGATGAGATTGAAAATCGATCGTAATTTCAAGAGATGTTTTGGGATAAGTAATCAATAATCTAGTCCACCCTGCGAGAGAAAATTTTTGTCTGCCATTTCAGAATTGGGGACAAACAAAATAGCTGTCTCTCAAAGATGAATGAAATGGAAGCACACGTTTTTTGCTCAACCAATATTTAAACCGCTTGTCTCCTGAAATATTTATCCCCATCTACCGATCTAGTCGAACCAACAAAATCAAAGCAATTTGGTCAATAAAATGGTAAATCATCTCCTCAAACAAGGAATTAGTATCTGAAAATTAGGTTACTATTTGGTGGTGATATCCTCTCCCCTATATAGAATTGTGACCTTCAAAATCACTCAGATGTTTTAATGCTGTTAGCTTGGGCCCTTTGACAATCAATTACGGCATAAAATACCTTATCTACAAGTTTTATTTTTAAAACGACACAAAATTAATGAAATTGGTTGAAAGTTAATGACAGAATTCGTTCTCGGGTGAGACATACGTTACAGGATGAAGCCTTATGAATTGCATTGTGATTTTTGATTTGTTACTACTATGAGAAAGAATAAGGCAGGATGATACGTGGGATATTCCTTGGCTCACGGACCAATTTTGATTAAATGTTCAATTATGGGTTGATCCCTCGAATCAATTTAATTACACTTGGATGGAAGTAGAATGTTCGCACACCCATTTTGACTGAACCGGTTAGATTTTAGTTGTCCCCTATATAGTTCAACTATTTATGCTGCTTAAAATCCTGTTCCCACTCAACTGCAGGGCTGCAGTGTGTTGAGGGATGGGGAGAGTTATTCTGGATAACTGGATTCATCTCAGACGAGTTCCCCAGCCTTCCTCATCTGACTAACGGGACGGACCGAGGTCGCGTGTAGGTATTAACAATTTCTCATCTCCGACCGCCAACGTTTTCCTACTATTTCGTTTACTTAACCTAGTAGAAAGTTCTTAGGTAAATACCCACTTAATGCATGACAGTAATGCCATTATCGTATGAGACCCTAGAAAATGTACAGGTTGGTATAATATTTAGGTTATATGCTTATATTCCCAGGTTATATTTCGAGAATTAAGCACGTTCTCTTTATCACTCAAAAATTTGTAAACCTACACAAACTCAAAGCAGGTGTAATTCAAAATTGTGGCTTCTATAATATGACTAAAATTTTACCCTTTCAAGTTTCCCTCTGATAATTCCAATCGAATTCTTGCGCTCTAAAGAAATTACAGGTAGCAATTGGTAGGGCATATACCACCAAAACGATTTGACCTAAAAAACTCAAAATTACATCCCAAACTATGGAAGATTGTAAAATCTAAATGGGGATACTCTTAAAAGCCTAGGTTCCCTTCCCCTTCTTAACAGAGCTTTGACCTTCAACATGGTATTGGATCGATTGAATGCTGACAAAGCTCATTCGATTCTAGGTTGAACAATTTTTGAGGTATATACCTGACAAGTTTCAGCTTATGGGTACCCTTTCCCAATGATTTACAGCATGTAACCCCATTCTAGCGACCTTTCTGTGAATTACTAGCAAATCGATTAATTTTTGTTTCGTGATTGTGGTATCCGTCGTCGTGTCTATCCCAACTTCTCGTCACTCTCAAAACTGTACTAAGTTTTGTAGTGGCTATTGGACAGTTCCCCACTTGCCATTTCTTGCAACAGCCGAGCATAAACTTGAAGCTTCAGAGCGGGCTTATCGCCCTCAGCCCTTGGAAGGTACCATCAGTCCATTCCATCATCTCCTTGTAATAATGCCGATCCAATTTCAACTAAATTATCGGGAATTAGCCACCAATTGATTCGCTACAAAAATCTTTGCCAGGCATTGTAGAACTTGACCCCTAGATAATCCTGTCTAAATTCACCTCAGCCTTCAGATAGCAGTTCGCATGGGCATTCGTAACTTTTGCCTACGAAGATAAAGTTCCTGTACAAGAATCATGCTCGTTTAATGAACCCAATAATGATGAGTTCCACTGTCGTTTGTCAATCAGTCAAGAACATGTGTTTTTCATTATTCCCGTTGCTAGTTGCTTGTCTACATCGAAATATATTCCTCTTACTTAACAAAAGAATTGTAGTATTTGAAAGATAGGTACTTAGAAAAGATCGGAACGATCCAGTTCAGTAAATATTCTTCTGAATTATCACCGCCTGACGTCAGTTCCTCAAAATCTCTCATCATGGTCTGAACAAAAATACTACCACGTAGAAAAACGTTTTTCTTTGTTGTTTTCCCTGAAACGCATTCTTTGGTCACGTTTTAACAAATTAGAGTATTTAAACTAGTGGGCTCATTACAGAATAATTAATTTCCACCAAATTTGCGAACAAGGAAAATGTGCACAGTTTCTACAAGGAAGAAGGCGTCTTGACTTGTCAACATCTGAAACTGTTGAACAATAGAGGTACTTAATAGCAATTCCAATGCAAAGTCGGCAGTTTGGTAAATGCCTCCAAGACGATTCAATTACAGTGAGTAATTCCAATCTCCAATTTGATTTTGAAATGGTGATTGGTAAATTTCTGAACAATAGACTTCTAACTATGGTACTAAACGTTCTCATTATTTCTGAAGTGAATAAATTTATGATGGCAATTTCAACAATTAAGGTCAAAGCTAAACGCTATGTCGGAGCAAACACACTACAAGTAGATACCGCAAAATAGATCTGCTATTTTGTTATTCAAATTCGATAAATTATTACCTAAAGGTGCTTTATGCGAACATTGACTTCAGCGCAAGGAAAAAAGGCACGCATCGATTTATATGGAACAGTGTGCAAGCTTCCACATCTCCTGACTCGAAATCGTTCAGAATGCTTCAACCCGTGTATCGGCTACAAAGCCTTTTAGGAGTTCATCCAGTATCCACATTACTACAGAATAAATTGATATCAACACAAAACAAGGTTACTGTTTTAAATTACTGTTTTAGAGTTATTGTTATAATTTTATTTTAAAAGCGAAATACTTCGACCATTTCAAAGTACCAATTTATTGTATTCTCCATTCATTCCCAATGCGGATTCACGTTCAGAATTTGGTCTCAAGACCTTTCTGAAAACCTAAATACAACTGAGGTTCTCCATATTTTACCCTTGAGACAGATATTGGATATTTAACATCGAAATCATTGTGGTCCCGGACTGAGATTAATCATAAATGGCAAATGTGCTACTTCGATAATTTTCCAACTTTCTTTCAAATCGCGGCTTATACCAACATTACCGCCCGATCCGGCATGAAAATACATTCCAAAATCATGCATCACATCAGATAAAAGCTAAAGACTACAAACACTCGAAATTTTGCATTTTGGGCTTGAATGGGCAACATTTTGCCCACTCCAAAATTCGAGAGACGGTTTCTATACACTTGGAGTTGGAATCTATCCGAAATAAATTTGAGGTCCATTACATTGATAGATCTGTATTCATCTGTGAATTATTGAATGCATAAAACATAATCTATTTATAGATTAAGAAAATGAGGTTTCTGTTTAAAGACGCATCGTTATTAGAAACTTGAACTTGAAACTTAACGAATCCCATGTGACATGGATGTGGATAGTCCCCTTCACGTCTCTTAAAATTGATATGACTGACATAAACCCAAACATACCGGCTTCAGAGGTAGCCTGTGGGTACTTTGCATTTTGTCCTTGGAAGGAACAAGTTGTTCGCCACATCAACGCCTTGTTACACTCGCACGTTAGCAGAGCCTGGAATCGAATCAATCGCCCTTTAATATTATCTATCCTGATGGTATCTTCCCAAAAAGAAACAACACGTCTTAAATTTTACTATTTAAAAATAACAATTTACCTCAGCCCTTCCTACTGTGAAGTTTCCCTTGCTGTTTCTTGAAACTGTAATGAGCATAAGACCAAGTTTTCTAGCTTCAAGGATATCCTCTGGGTGTTGCAGCCGTTGGAAGTGGTAACTGCTTCATAACAGTAGTTACCTCCTTGTTATACATAATTACGAGTTTAGTCGTAAATTATCTGCGTTAATGGTTTGCCTGATAGAAATTTACATTCGAATTTCAAGTTTATCACTTCCGGACCAATTCCGATTCCATGTCTGTCTGGGCTTACGGAGCTTATAACCAAGGACTACAAGGTTTCTCAATTTCCGCCCAAGTTTTATTAGATTTCTAGGGATTATGTTGGCCAGGCCAATCCAGTTTCAATAAATATAACCTCGGCGCAAGCTCAAACGTCAATGCCTTGTTCTAGTTTCAAAATAGCGTGTACTGTTGCATTTATCATAGTATTTCCCGAAACATAGAAGACCATGGTATATTCCCCTGAACTTTCCGCCTTCTTTTAGAAATAACATTTTTTCTAACGATTTCCACCTTGCAAAAACCATTAAAGTTCAGCAAGACATTCAAATCCATCCTGAATGATGTGCGGCATTCTACATCAAAGCTAAATGCTACGATTATAAGAGATTGTGTTAATGGAAAGGGGTCTCGACTCCAACCACACAAGATTCCCAAAGGAAACCCCAAACGAGATTTCGAGGTTAGGTCAATCAAATTCTTGACGGTTCCCGTCCAAAAAAGAGTGGCTCCCCCTCACCATCTGTCAAGAATTTGTACGTTTGTTCTCGACCTTTGAAGTAGAGGTAATCAGATATTTCAACTTTGAGTAACTGAAGAATGGAATAATTGATAGTTGCAAACGACACACCGTTAGGTGTAACGGATTCTACCGCTTTATTCGTTTTGTTTTTGGTGATGTAAGCCCTGTCCCGTCTTGTAAATCTATCGTACGGTAATCGATTCTGGTTGGATTACAAGATGGAATTTATTTCTCTTACAATAGTCAATTAAGATTTTTTGGTTCTCTTTTTCCTCTCTTTCTTTATATCTTTACTGCAAGCTCGGTTGATTCAGGACGCCTTAACGGTATTATTTCATTTCCATGGTTTTTAAATTATTTATAATAGGTTTTATATTTAGCAAAGTTTTCAAGAAAGAGTTAACTATTATTAAAACACTGCAAATTATTACAAAAACGTTTAAGGTTTCTCTATTAGACAACCTTCCTACGTAAATCACAGATCTATGTTTATTAGACATAGCCTGTGATAAAATATTTAAGCTCGGCGTTTCTATGAATTGTAATTGTATTGTAGATGCCATAAAGAGAGTTCCATTTATATCTGAGCACGGGAGAACGATTGGGTAGGAAATCAGCCTCATATCAAGGTTCTTAAGGTAATCAGTGTGTCTTCACAACTGGTCATCGACTTATAGAATGGCCTCGTCTTAAATATAACTTCTTGAAGAGCAAACATTACTAGCCAGTTTGCGCGAAACAAAAGCTGATATTGAAATACCTATATCCTATATACTGTACCTATATCGGTACGAAGGAGATGGTAAGGATAGTATGGGCGTACAGTATCACTCTGTAGGTTTGTCCCCAATTTTTGAGAGAACTGATGATCCTAAAGCAACTGAGTGGTCTTATTTGATTCAAGGAACTAATTCCTGTATGAATCAAACAAAAAACTACATTCTAACTGTGAAAGTGATAAAATTTCCGATTTTTTAATATTTCAATCCTTAATATCACACAGTTACCTAGTAACTACAGTTATTGTTGATTGATCAAAATGGGAATTATAGAGCAATTTTCATTTATCGAGGACCTGGGGAAGGGCTCATTCGATTCCTCATGGAAAGTTTTTACAAAAAAAGTCCAAATTCAGGCCGCCTTGACTTTTCTTGAGGTTTTTAGGGATTTTACACAACTTTGACAACCCTTACAGGGCACTTTTAATTAAGTGAGAGTGCTGGCTACACAATTAGTGCGTTGTCGGCCCAATATTGATTTTTCCTGAAAATTTCAGATTTTTTGCTTCAGCCGTTTGGGAGAAATCGTGTGTACGGCGTACGGCGGACGGACGGAAATTTTTTTATTGCAGATTCGGATTCTACACCCTTTGAAACGTAAACCATGAAATTTTCAGGGGGGGGTTAGAATTTTTTTTCAAGAGCGATTACAATAGTTTATTATTGAATAATAAACCAATAGCAGCGGCCAATGTGATTGGAGTTACGGGTAGTTAAGTGCAAGAATACGATTATAGGCCCACGCCGCTTTTTAAGATCGCAAAACGTGACAACAAATCAACGTGTTTGGCCTCGTGGCCTGAGTTCGTTATCGGTACGTTGCCAATAATAATTATTATTTTAGCTATATCAATTAATGAGAGGTTACCGATAGCAACTGTCTCGTTGGAGATGGTCTAAAAATCAATTCCTAACTTGTATTACATGTTTTAAGTTGGAATGAAGTTCCTTGTGAGAACCGTGAATGGATGAGCAAATTTCGCTTCCTAAGTCTACCTTCAGATAGTAGAAGCTTTGTTTTTACCTTCAGGAGATGAAACTTCATTGTTCCACCAAAAACAAAATTTCCACTTGTATTTTGTGTTTTAGATCAATTTTAACAACTTTTGTTTCATGTCTGTCGATGTGAGTGTCTGTATGTCGTTGAGTGTGTTCGTAACCCCCCCCCCCCCCTGTAACGATCTTAATTACTACAATTTCAAATCGATTTTGACTAAATTCTCATGCAATTTACGTATTAGGCTGTGAGTTTCATCACTCACAAATCGGTGTATCAGTCTGAGCATGCTCAATAGTAAAATCCATCAAGTTCGTATCATTTTCTCCGTCTCGGTGGTCCGATCTCGCTCAAATTTGGAGAGTTGAGGCGGAAAAACATTTCAATAACTTGAAATACAAATTTCAATGCGATCGTACCATCAGAAGTTACTCTCCAAGTGAGAAAGTTAAATTCTTGTAACAAGCTTAATGTGCTAGACATGTACGAGTGGATGTTTCTTAGAAAAGTTAATGCATAGTAATTATCAATAGCTCCTCATCATTCACTCAAGTTATTCTCGATATAAAAATTATCCCCCAACATACAAAATATTCACAAAAACCATCCCTCCATTAACTATACCAGGTGGCATTGAGTAATAACAGGGTTACTGCCTTGAGCCTGGCTCAAAACTGCGAACCTGTCAGATGGTATTCAACGCGTACGTATCATAGATCATAATAAGAATTGCTATGTACGAGGGGTTGATGTACTTCTTTCAAAGCGTTTCACGGTTCAAATCAGACTCCTCATATGATTCATGTCAAGGCTCATCCGATATTGATGAATATTGGGCGATAATGCAGAATCATTGCCTTGAGTTTTGCATCCGGCACTTCACCCGTCACAATGTGAAGTTCAGACTTTAGTTAAAGTTTAAGGTTGGATCCGTTGATGAAGGGAATGTGTGGGGGCTGAGCTGGAGAAACCGTTTTCACGATGATTAGTCTTAAATAATAGGCAGCAAGTCGCTCCTTAAACCTTGGAAACGACATTAGGCCGTCATTAAACATTACTCTGCAAACAATGCCGCATCCCACGTACCTTTACCATGACTTTCCAAATGGCTTGTGCAAAATGCAAATCTTGACCAAGTTACGTAATTCAGGTCAGTGGCTACAAAGTACAATAAAGAGACTCGTATGGAACATTATCTTCTGATGGTCTCCACTTTCTACAGGTCGTCGATCTAGCAGGATTGCATGTTAAATTATTACTAACACTTTACTCTCCTATTATAAGGTCGTTGTTCGCAACACAATGGTAAGAAACAGTTTCATTCCTAATTACATCATTACCGATTGGGGGCACATAAAAGCGCCGGAAGAAAAGTACTCACCCATCAATCTCCATTAATTGTGCATTATGCATTGACATTACTGATTTTACCATACTAATTGCAAGACTGAGTGGCAACCATAAACGTCTGTTAATTATGGAAATTCGGTTGAGTATTTGACGAATTAGTTTCCTTTTCAATTAGTCCCTAATTTGTACTTTGGGGCCATTGGTCGTAACCACGTTCAAGCTAACGTGTGAGGTGATGGAATGGTAAAGTTGCCCCTTCCAATGAGCTGGATGCGGATATAATGCTCCGCCACGCTCAGAGGATGACCCAGACGCTTGAAAACGTCTGATTCCTCTCCCAAGGCGATTCGTTCTAAAATCGGGAAGGGCCAACTAACCATATCCATCGCAGGGTTTATTATTTCTGCATTAGATAACTGTTAATTACACATGTTTATTAGAAGTGTTATGTGGTATGTTATGTAAACTTGGCACCTCACACCTCCATATCTTGCATAAAAAGAGTTGAATTTATACAGCACAATAGATCGGTTAGGAAAGAAATTAGCCGCGAGGATCCTCAGCAGATCAGTGTGTCTCCATACCTTGTAGTTGACTGTAGATGCTGCGAAGACGGTAGGGTGACTTCGTCATGAACATAGCTCCCTGAGAAACCAAACTTTACTAGTCCTTCTGTACAAGGCAAAAGTGAAATCGGCTGGAACAGGTTTCAGATCCGTGGAAATTCACGTACAGCAAATAACCGCAATTCCCGTACCCAAAAGTGACCCCCCAAACCTTACAATGACACGAGCGATCACCCATTATTTGGGTTTTTACTGATTAGACATGTTCTAATTCACATTCTTGTTGACGTCCTATGTTTTCGTCAAATTTGTATTCCTCAGGGAGATCGAACGATTGAACATAAACCGGTTTGAGTGTAGAGCTCAATTGATTCATTTAGTGGACATCAACAACGAACATAAAAACTTTGGCGTTATTTCAAAAGTTTTCTAAATTCTGATTTATTAATGTTTAAGCCCATAATTTCACCCTTAATGAATGCTGAGAATTCAGTCAATTTGGTAAAAAACTACAGGGTTAGACACATGATTTTTTTTTTACATTTTGCCAACTACGTTTTAATCCTTCGGGCGATATATGAGATCGTGATTAGCAATGAGGATTTTAAAGTATGATGTTCGAAAGAACGAGTTCAAAGGACTAGAAAATGTACGAAAACAGCACAAAAACTTGCTCGAAATTTTAGAATACTTCGTTTCGTCAGAATACTACTCAGAGAGCTTCTGTGTACTTCATTATAATTTAAGTATACTTCATTATAACAGCAAAACGATGAGCCCAACTCTTGAAAATGGGATTAGAGATCGTTGGAAAAAGCTACAAATACTTTTGATCCAAAAATAAAAAATGCCTCTCGTGGAATCGCACCCACCAGTCACGTTTTGCGCTTCAGCCGTAATTGTCTATCATCGTGAAGTAGGTTCAGATTGTGGACTAGACGAAATTAATGGAGCAGTAGCGATATCTTATCGATCAGGCGTCCAGAATGAATGAGATGTCACCATCCACCCGAAAGCACTTGCGAAATCGTAGTTATCGATTCCCGTTCTACTGTGGTTTATCCAACGACCAATACTAGTCCCACTATTCAACCGTTGAATTTCAACAATATGTACTCGCTACAGTTCGTTGGGGTACGTCTTACAGTTGCTGGTATTCTAACTTGATAGACGCAGTCAGTGTATCTAATCACAGTGTCATAAATCAACAAATGGAGACATAGGAAAATAAACGCACAAATTTGATTGAAGTTTGACGGAGTGGGCGAGTTAGGCTTCAGGTGATCCACTATAAGTTTCATTGCTCAAAAATCGATGCATCAGCGCTTTCGTAAAATCCATCAAGTATAATTTTATCTCACTGTAACCGTCTGATATTCTCATTTCATTATTATTATCAGACTATCCCGCGACAAACCTGCAATACGTCGAAACAAGAGAATATAAATTTCTACAACTATAAGAAACAGGATCTTTTGAGATTATTCACAACATTTCAATGATCTATACATTTATATTACCAACACTAGCACGAAATGTGGCAGATGTTTTCCATATTACAAAACAAATTCTTTGCATCAAATTTGAAATGTTAACTCTCGAACGTCTTGAGAGGAATAGTGTTAGTTCATTATAAGTACATTTAAAATAATCATTTATGGGACAGTTTTACGGAAATCTGAAATATGGAAGAATAAAGGCACGAAGCATCGGCATGAGGAATCATCTACATCCTAATCTAAATATTTCGATGAAGATGAGACTGTGAGGGGAGTTGCTCCTCTGTGAGAGCTAACAGTCGCTCATGGAATCAGGATGCTGTGTACCAACCTTGGGAAGCAGGAGACCACAGAGCACTTTTTGGGTAGATGTACCATTCTCAACAGTACGAGAACCCAATTTTCGGAAAAACCAAAGCTGTTCACCCAGGAGGTCATCAAGATCCTCAACTAAGAACAATACTGCATGTCTTCTGGGAAGTTTCTAATTGATGAAGTCAATTTTGATTAGTGCAGAGGTGTTTAGCGCAAGCTTGCAGTGGTGTCATTGTGAGTTGTGGTCGATTAGTATGTTTGAAATGCTCAAGGAAATATGGACCAATGAATAATATAATAAGGGGATGACGGATGGTATGAATGTGTGAGGATACAGTGTTAAAAATTTGAAAACTATTGTGATAAAAATGCTAATACTACAATATAATACAAAACGATTAATTAACTGTGATCTAACTGAGCTTAGAACCACAGATGTAGCATACGCGTATGTATTACGTAAGTTAACGGCTGTCCCCCGCCAAACGGCCATCGATCCAAGGAGTACGTGTAATTTAAAATTGTTGTTTTTCCCGTTCTTAAATATATGCACCTTATCTATCTACCTCTGTCTGAATATTTCATCTAAATCAAGTTACAACTGTAGCTATTAAGCTTGTTACAAAGTTTTTGATATCAATAGCTAGTCTCGGAAGCAAAACTGGCCCAGGACACTGAGTAACCAACAGTGAATTCAGATCCTCTTAAATTTAAGAACCAAAGAAATTCGTTTCAGATAAATCCAAGATCAGAGCAGAAATCGCTGGAGGGAATCAATCACAAAAAGACATCGACTCCGCAGTATCAGGGCCGCAAGATCAGGAGCGTTTGCGAGCTCGTCTTTCTTCTTGCGAGCCTCTCGTTAATAACCGGCCAAGGGCAACGCCTCCCGCGTTCTAGGATAAGGTCGTTGAGGCGAGATCCACGCGGAATCAATCCGACGAAACCCGATGAGACACGAAAGATTTTTCTCTCTTCCACGTTATTCAAGTAGGAAGTAACCGGCTCGACTGTCCTAGAAATACTGACCTCCAGCAATTATCGACAGGATGTAAATGTATGGAAGTATTTACGAGGAGGTCCTTCCATCACGAGATGACTTCGTTGCATTTGAAATACCAAGTTTCACGTAAAACAAAATTCCATGAGTAGTTTCACCAGGTTCTATTTAGGTCATTACCTGTTCGATCTTGGCCAGAGCTTTCTACAGAGGAGCTATATGAAAGGTATCTGATGAACTTCCCCGTTGATTGGTGGTTCACTCGAAGGTGAATGACCACACCTCGGATTCCACTTCAGAACATCCTCTGCCCCATGTATGTAGTACATATACTCGTTTCGTTTCGAGTTTTTCGAAATTTCGAGTTTTGAGGTAAAAATTGTCATTTGTGAAAAACAAATGCGGAGATTTTCTGTTAGTCTACTGGATCTCTTAAGGTTAAATTGGCTTGACATAAATTCTAAGAAAACAAAATCAATAAAATAAACATTTCAGTAATCATTTAAAAGTGTTTTCAAGTCTCATGACAGCAATTTCACTTCCTTAACCATCTTGAGAAGTATCAACTTGTTCATATCGCAAATGGAACAGATTTAGTATTTGGGGAGATTAAAGGTTACAGCCAATTAAGTTCCCGAAAACCTATTTCACAAAAGAAATGGCGAAGCTAACAGAGGTGCTTCTGGACAAATTTTCGAGTCAGTTGCAATGCAAATGTATTTGCAAAACATGACAAATTTATATAAATGAAACTAAGGAGACACAATGCAGACTATACATAACAGAAATTTACAATGATTCAACGGGGGGACTTCAGCTAGCTCAGAGAAGAAAGATAAATGTTCAATTTGGAGTTGATACTCAGGAAGAGGTCGGCATTGTGCGATATTCAACCAATGTTTTCTCGCTCTTTTCATATCAATCAAAGTTCAAGACGTTGTTTATGTCCTTTACTCTCAACCAATCGTTGTTTACTCAAGGTTTAAATTCAAGAATGTAAATCTTCTACAATGTTATTTTTACATCTTTCAACAGTGAATCTTTTTTATCTAGAGAGGAAATATGGAGTACCTTTTACGTATGTCATTATTTTATAAATTGGAGTATTAAAAGTGCATATATATACACAATCATTATTCCGGAATATTTAGAAGTGACACTTCCGAAAAGCGGCCTTGAAACCCTTTGATGTACGAGTATTTAGTCTACCTGATTGTGTAATCTCCGCAGGCACAGCACAAATGTTGCCGTTTCTTTTTGGAAGCTGTTCTACGAAAAGTCGATTTGAAAAATACCAAACGATAAACGCCGGGTGAGCACGACAGGAGATTAGGTCCCTCTGTACAATAATCGGATGAAATTACTGATAAAATTAAATGAACCATGAAGTAATAGGTCGATTTGATAAATTTAAACAAAGTAAATGAGTTGGATCAAGGACACAATGCATAGCAATCATCTCACCCAAGTGAGTGGCCAGTACATTAACCCAGCTAGAAAGGTTAAACAGTACAATTTATTGCGATCGACAGGGTAGTCCAAATATGATCTCGACAAACCTAAAATATTGATCCCCAGCGCTAATTGTAAAGCGTATACTGTCTTGATTCGATTGTGTTGAAATTTGTACGAGGTGACTTAACCGTCCGTCCCCGACTACTATCCGAATTTGAGCTAGAGAGAAAAGTATGATAGAAAGATTGTAGGTTTGCACATGTGCAGTGTTTCGTTAGCAATGTCAAAACAATTAACTTACAGGGGATCATCTGCAAGTTACCTCAGACATTCCCCGTTGATTTAATCAAATTCGGAAACAATCTGTAAAATTCAGGCTTTTTACAAGAATATGCAGACACACGAGTGGAAATTCTCATTTAGGTTAAAAACGTTTTTCATCCCCAGAAAATGAAAACTAAGCTTCCTCTACCTATACATAGACTCCAAAACCGAACTAAAACCATTAATTTTTTGGAGTTTATAAAAATGACTATTTTTTGGTTTTATTCGAAGATTTTTATGAATCATGAATTACATTATATTATGAAAGTGTTTTGTAATGTTAATTCATTGAGGATATCTTCTGAATCTTATAACTGTAAATATGACTGACCCATTGACACGTTTTTAAAATGCATCGAAATAATTGATTTATTTGTTTTTGTTGTTTTCTAAGATAACATCTGAATGTGTAGAATAACTGGCACTGTTGACAGCTCTTGACATGGACACATCAAATCGTGAGAAACGTGACTTGAAAGCTGGGGTTTCATAGAGCAAGGTTGTTATGACAAGTGTCTTTGAGTTGCCAATGAGTAGAAGATTGTGCCTAGCGTATCGCTGAATTACCTCTGTAACGGCATCAGAGGATATTTTTGGTTCCATCCTTCATGTGAAGGTTAACTCACATTCCAGACGAAGTCCAGGGTGAGTTGGGGGGGGGGGGGGGGGGCACTTAAAATGGGATCAGAGTTCCACCTGATTAGTTCCTGAATACGAACGCCCAAGGAGCGAGTTCAAATTCGGAGGTTGGACTGTGTTTTATTCAAGGGCGGGTAGTTACCAAGACAGGTATGGGCGTGGATTTAATAATATTCTTCAAATAATACAGTAATAGTCGTTTACTCAAGGCAACAATTTAATTTTTTAGGTGACTTGGGGAGGGGAGAATGAGAGGTGGTGCAACCCACTCTTTCCTCGCCTTGAAGCATATACGAAATCCAAAACAAAAGTGGAAATCCTTTGGTAAAAACTCAATCAATACCTTTGTAAGATATCTGTTCAGATCCACAGAAACTTCTACTATTTTGCCTCAACTACAATAATTATAACCAAGCACATCGGCCAAAGGCTCAAAATTTCAACCCTTGGAATGTGCATTTGACGTGTAGGTGTTTTCAGAATTTAATAGTTGGTCGCTCCTGCAGTATTTCATTTTGAGTTACAATCAATACTTAACACGAAAACTGGGTTTTTACGTCTTCTTAGAACTAATGGCCCAGTTTTCCGAATTTTATTTAAAATTCAAATATGGAATTTTAATGATCCGGCTATTGCTAGACTTTCACAAAATAGGTCTGTATTCGAATAGTTTGAAATGTGAGTGCTTACGTATACAATCGTAGGAAAGTTTAAAAAAAAACATTTCTCCATAAAGTAGAGAGTTACAAGCATGTACCTACCAGTAGCTCTTCCGACACTCATTGATGGTTCTAGTAGGAAGCTAAATCTACAATTCCATTTCAGACTTTAGGTCTCTCTACCTACGAACAAACTACCCTGAAAGAAATTAAAGTGACTAAAATGAGTGTAATTAATTTCTAATTGTTCGTTCCTCACAAACGAGAAATGAAATTTGGCTGCTTTTTTATTCGGTGAGACGATTGTTTCGATGTCCAACATTTAGCTTTGAGGGATTCCAAAATTTTACAAAATAGAACTCCTTGTGTTCTGGAAAATATGAGTACCATTTTCGTTCTTCAGGCCATACATTTACTTTGTACAGAAGGCCAATGAATGAAAGAATGAATGACTTGATCTTTATTACGAGTATAACAGAATACCAATGGAAAGCAGACGAATTTGTTCAATTATCAACATCCAACATCGAGTGGGTGTTTCCAACATTCATAGTTCATTCGGATTTTCTCGTTCAGTCAGAAAAAATGTCAGTTTCCTAACATAATCCAAGGAACTTTGTGCAACAGAAACCTTTGCAAAACAACGGAAATGATTTCGAAAAATATTTTACAACTGATTTGATAGAAGGAGAGTACTCGTTTAATGCCAATCACGATAGGCCTCCCGTTTCGCGAATATGTTGCCATTTGCGGCTCTCGTTAGCGGGTCGTTGCCATTTCGCTGGGTCCAGCAGTGCAAACGGAGGTGGTCGAGACGAGTTCGTGAATTCCTTCGCCTATGAACTCTCTGTTCAGGTGGGAGGGACAGCTATCTACTAGCGGTCATCGCCTACATGTAGGTAGCTCTTGAGCAACGCACGGGTTTCATCCGTTTCTGGCCGTCGGCATTGACCCAATCTGACAGCGTGAATCCTTTTACCTTCTATAATTTTTTGTAAACACACCCCTTGCCTATTTCGTTCAGTCAATCCTTTTACTTGTTTCTTATTTTACAAAAACGGATTTACACCTCAAGGGCAGATTGCACAAAAGCGTTGCAATCACTGAATGTGTTATTGAAGACCTATCAGCTATTTTGTGCTGTCTTCTTCACTGTCTGTCCTCTTTTACTGAAACTCGAAACTTGACCAATATCGTACGTACCAAGTTCAAACACAGATTTACTTCTCCTGGTATCCATTTGATATACCTCTCTCACATCATTATTGTTCACAATTAAAATAAAGTAATCTCTACAGTAATACAATAATTGTCAAATTGTAAATCAATAGAGAATGTTAGTTTCAATTGATCAATGTATATGTACTTTTTATTCTTATCACAACTTTTGAAAGTGTTGAAGCAAAACCTTTGAACAAATTACAAAAACTCAATCGTCAGGGCTGAATCGAATGAAATAATTTTTTTTTTTTTGTCCTTTGGAATTGTTTAAGAATAAATCCAATGGCATACTGACCATCCCAGCAGAGCCTAAAACCAGTAGTAAAGTTAACAAGGAATTTCACCTTGGATTTTCATCCGACTACCCGGAGGTGTCGCGGACATCGCCAGCCGTCCTCCAGAAAGGATCGGAACTAGGTCTGACGATGTCAGGAGTTCTGACAGGACAGGTATACAACACTTGATAGGATTTTGGCCCTAATCATTGGTGCCAGCCGGATTCGAACCGGGGCAATCAGTACTCCCACTGAAATTAAACAGCTAGAGGACTAACGCCCCAGCTCGCTCGAACAACCTGTCCCTAAAACTATAATTTAAAATCTGTCCATCTGCATTTGATGGTACACTCTAAACCAAAGTTTACGTAAGTTAGCAAAAAAATCACACTTTGGTTTTGGATGTACCTGGAATCTCAGCATCACTTTCAATCTAAAACAAGGAGTTGAAATAAATTAAAATCATTTGGTATACCAGTAGATGGAAAGGTTGTTATTGATGAGGTTCTTGAATTAGATAGAACTTCGCTTAGTAAATCTAATGAGGAGAACAGAACCACAGTACGACCAACCGTTCGCATTCTAAAAAGGAATCGTCAACACGATTATGCATTTCCATGCGGGTTAAAGTTGTAGGATTCGTTTTACGCTGAGCTAGTGCTACTTCGGCTCGATCTGATTGTGTGTTTTGGTTATAGCTGTCATCAAACAGGTGATGCCTGATAGTATACATACGGAATAATAAACCGTCGTGTAATACGAGTAATAATGTTGATATTGTTACCTTTGCGTCATAATTCCGGATTGTTTTCCCTAGACCAAACCCCCAAAACCAAGTGTGTTCTTGTGAACGCTTACATCAATCGAGCATTATTCGCGAGCACTGTTTTCCAACAATCGTGTAGAAGATGCTCGAGTGGTAATAGGAATCACCCCCAAGCCAAGTTCGCGAACCCTGTTCGCTAATAACAACTGAGTAAGGTAGATGTTCGAGCGCCTTCCGCCAACTGTCAGTAAACCAATGAACCATAAAATGGATTCGAGTTTGTTTCACTTAGGTTTTAGCGGCATGTTGGTGAGAGGATACAGGTGGTAACTGCTGCGCTATTCAGTAGTTTTCGAGATACGTTGGTGCGAGTTGGAGTCTTAATTATCTCCTGTTAATTATTTTTTTCGTTTTAATGCAGTTTTAAACAGAGTGGGACGACCAAATAACACTCGAGTTGATTGGTTTTAATTTTTAATTTAAAGTTAGGGAAAATCTTGAACAGTCCTATTTCATCCGGCTCAGATCAGCTGGCAGTTAAGATCAATTCCTTCCATCAGGAAGAAAGAGATCCACTTCCTTTCCTCCTTTGGCTTCTCGATTTCCGTCAGTAGTACTATTGATCAGCACATATTGCAACCTTCGGCAGCGGCGGTGCCGCGTTCATGAAATTTCATCGGGAACTTCATCGAATACTCACGAATAACTGTTCGATCGGGTGTGTTGAGGCAATGTGAACAGCAGCTCGTGTTTGCGAATGTTTTTAAACGTTCACAAAAATGGGTGTGTTGGGAACGAACAGCGTTTGATGCAAATGAGCCTTAAGGTGTATTTTCATGTAGCTTGCTCGATTTACTAATTGGAATAATGATTATCGATAAACGTTCAGGAATCATACTTCCCGATGCCTGGCGCTCGAGAAAATTAAATTAATTCTAGGACAATGAGGCCTTGTTAAGTTATCAGCCAATGTGATAGACATAGGGATTCCGTTTGGATTTCTACGTCGTTAAAGGTAAACCCCATTGTATCGCCCAACAATCATTCCCATTAATGTCTGTACACCAAACACTCAATCGCTGACCGATCTTCGGAGGAAAAGCATCAAAATCTCATTACGGGATAGGTATACCATATTCAAAACATTTATTGCACAGGTACTTGGTCAGGCCGCCGATGATATCCCGGAAATGAAGATTCCATCTAATCTGGTATTCTGCTTGGCTATCTAACCGTCATACTCTAATGAACGCACTCAATAGGTACCTACCCCTTTTACTGTCGCTGGGTTGAAAGAGATTATCTATCTATTGCCTTCCTTAGCAATATAGTAAATTACCCCTTTCATTTATGAAATATCTCCAATTACATGGAAAATGCTTACCTATTACAGCATAGTAGAACTGGCGTTATCCGAACTCAGGTGGTGAAACAGATTGCGTCCGTATGAACCGCGATTTTTCAATAACTTTTTCAACCGACTTTTTCAAGTTCAATACTCTATGGGCTGTAGGAATCTTTCAACGGACAGATTTTAAACTTGGAACGTGATTCAATCAGTATGCTGCAAATTAGGACACCAAGGTTTATTACTCCTAAATTTTTATGATTAAATTATATTTGTGATACCAACTTGGAAAAACCTTTAAAAAACCGGGCAAATTGAGTTGAATATATCCAAAAACATTAAAGCTTTCTTTCAAATCCATTCATTAGTGTATAAAAATATCAAACCAACATTCAATTGTGATTAGATTTTCCTGGATGAATAACCAAAACACTTCTAAGGAGTTCTCAAGGTACCGACCAACTCCATCCAACGTGCTAAAAAGTTTTGTTCCTGTTATACGGTTTCAGATTTACATTGTAGTAAATTTGTGACTCCCGTGTTCTTTCTGTTTTCCAATTTTCTAATGAATTGACTTTAGTCGCTCCATTCCAGTGTACCTGGTTTCAATCCTTTCGATCGGTTATTCGCTAAATGACACCATATTCTCACTGTAGCTTCCGTTGAACAAGACAATAAACTTCTTGAAAGATCGGCAGAAGAGGAAACATTTGTGTGGGCACGTTAGCGTTAGTTCGACGGCAGATTGCTGCATTTTGGTTGATTTCGTACACAGGATGTTAACTTTTCGCACCTGCCATAACCAAGGATCGATTGTAAAAATAATTTACCATATAAGTTGCACCATAACATTTTAAAAATATTGCTCAATCGTTGAGTCATGTGTTATAAGATTTTTTGGTGTTTTCACCTTTGACTCACTAAAATGATCACAACCCATTAATTGAAGGTGAACATACAATTTTTATTGTACCATTGAAAAGAACAAGTTTTCATTAAACCGTTAAATTTAATGTCTTCCTGGTTTGAAATCGAAGTTCTTCGAACCAGATGTGAAGATGAAAAATGGAGTTGAAGAGAGGGAAAAAGAGGAGGAACTGTGACTAGGAATCATGAATATCTACACTTTCTTCAATTATTCGTAGGTCCCTGTGGTACAGAGTTGGATTTCACCCGGTAGTCCTAAAACATAACCCTCAGTTTTTCAATGGTAAATTCAAAAGATATTGGTAAAGAAATTACGTTTGAAAGCGGAAAAACGTGGATGATTTCGATCAAATCGGCAAATTTCACGCAAAACAAACTTGCTCCAAAAAGCGATGAATCGAGCCCTCCTTGCTCAGCAAATAAGGGATTTCAGACCCTTTACTGTGGTCCAACATTCCGAACTTATAGTTGAGCACTTCAATGAATGAGATGCTATGCGCTCCTCCGAACGGGGGAAAGAGGCTGCAAATAGTTTACCTTTTGAAGGAGCAGGTCCAACCTGGTTACGATTGAGAAAGAACAAAACTAGCAATTATCTAGATTTGACCATTTCACTATTCAAGTTCATTTTTCACTTATTTTATTTGAAAAATGTTCATTTCCCATCAGGGAGGGAAGAAATTGAAAGCTCTTTGTTTAGTCAAATTTGAAGTTACTCCTTCAATTAGGGAAGTTATGATCATTTTAGTGAGTTGAAGTCGAAAACACGAAAAAATCCAATAACTGACAAACGAAAACTAAGCAAGATAAAAAAAGCTTAGACAAACCAAAAAGTTGAAGGCTCTATGCGCGTTAGTACCACGTACCGAAAGCTCCCTGTTTCACGAACATAATTCAACTTGACTCCCATCTCATTCATTTCGTCCTAACAGCTTTGAGGTATCAAGATCTCGTCTAATTTGGATGGCATTTTCAAACTATGAAGCTCTAATTAACAACTGTGACAGTCAGTTAACACCACTACCACTCCATTTTGGACGTTATGAGCCTCAAAAATAGCACTACTACGCATGTAATGTAGATGAGCGCCCTCAATCTGGAGCTACAGGTGCTGACCTGGGGCTCGTAAAATGCTACGAGACTTTCGGGGTTAATTGTTTGGAATTAGTTCCCCACCCCACCGCCGTCCAGAGCCGTTCCCAACAAAAAGAACGGTCTAACCTGTTTGGTTATTGACGTCATACAAATCGTTCAGTTCTCGGAACTATGAGGAGGAACACTCGCATACCACCACCCTGTTAAATTACCAACTCAATCATCATATCCTGCTTATTAAATTAAGATTACTTGTTCATTAAAACTTTAACTCATGAATTCGTCGAAGGTATTTTCATTAGGTTACGTTATTGTCCCAAATAGTATATAAACAAAAGCAGCAAATTATTACCGATCCACTATATCGTGACATGTCGTGACAAATTGAATGTAATTGCATGCTAAAAAGCCACTTTTCCGTGCACTACTTCTTACTAAGCTAATTCATATCCAAAACTATTGCTATGGGTAGTGATAGATTTGGATAGTTCTCCCTCACCATTTCTTGAAACTACTAAGTTCGAGCATTATCCCGAAGCTTTTTAGCTTCTTGGGTACCTTCTGGGTATTGCGGGCTAGGTAATCCTTCCAGCCCTTAGGGTACGGATATGGAGGGGGGGATTAACTTACGAACGTTCGAGTTAACTTTCTGAAAATAAGTCATTGAATTTCTCTTCTGAACACTAAAGACTTGCATCCCGATATAATAGGTAGTCTAAAGCAGAGAAAATTTCACTAGAAGAAAAATCAAAATATTTGAGCGATCACTTGGTAAAAATAAACGGGTTCTCTAGCTGTTTATGAGAAGAATTTCAAGGTGTACTGACAAGTATGTTTGTGCAAATTTTGTATGATATTTTCAAGCGGCAATGAACCTATCCTCAATTTTTCCTTGAGCAGTTCAAGTTTTTATTTTTAATTTTGATAATCCATAAAGCCATCTATCTAATGATACAGCTGTTCCGTGGGTGGGGTTTTGTCAGCTCATCAATCAATGCATGTGGTGAGGGAGAATTGGTGAAGCTGTGAGCGCAAAGTTCTCAGTAGGTTTGCTCACTCAGATATTGGGAACTGTGTGGCTGTCACAAAAAGTCGGGTACCATTCTGCTGAGCTGTAAGTGGCTTGACACAAGGCCCCGACTAGTGGGTTAGTAAAGGAATTTGGGCTCATCCAAGGACCTTGCTAGGTTATCAGACTCTTCGACCACAAGGCCGATGCCTCAGGACTCCCTGAAGACAACATTCAACTTGTTGGAGCGAAAGATGTTGGATTGTGACAGGTGGGTTGAGGACAGAAGGAACTTTTGAGATTTAGAAACAATATTAGAGAAATTATTAGGGCGCGGAAATTCCCGGTTCATCTTTTCACTCACATCCCCCTCCTGAAAGTTCAGAGGAGATCTCCTTTGCAAGGCTGGGTCTCTCGAATAGGATACCTGAAAAGGAATTCCTTGAGGAAATCCTGAAGGGTTCTGTAGTTGAACCATCTTTTCGCTGGCAGCCAAATAAATGTTCGCTTTTCTCTCAATCATCTTTATATTTGTTCTAGACATCCCTGAGTGGAAAAAACAAGCTGTGAAAAGACAGCAACATTTTTGCACCGTTTAAGATGGGTTATCAATTACCGTCTGGGTTATCAACCAGTGACTCCCATCGCTATCTAGAAGCCAACTGTACAGAACAGAGGAGCATGTTCGCATAAACTTCATTTTAGTGTGCTCTTGTCGCAGATCATCATTATTTAAGACTGGGAGGCAACTTTTTTGCTAGAACATCAGTTCTCTCATACCCTGAAATTCCGAAGTGTAGTGAAATTGCTGAGATCTCCGAGTCAGCAGACGCTCAAAAAGATACCAACAAGCCGAAACCTTGCAGAACACTCCTGCTCCATTTTCGGTAACTGCGATTAGAGTGGCTTGGAACAATCTTAAACTCACAACAACGCTTAGTTCGTCTTCCTTCTATTGGCCGCCTCACGATCCTTTCTTCTCCTATAACTAATTAAAGTCAATGACTGCTTCGTATTAAGATTCTATCGTTCCACCAAATAGTAGGCAAGTTCTACTTAGAAAGATATGAGTCGTCATTTCCAATGACCGTATTTGAAAACGCTTAGCTTATCGGAATAAAGCGACATTTCGTTTCTAAAATATCTCAAATATTTCTTATAAATAGGTTAACAGTTCTTCCGTGGTTTATTGGTCCTCCTGAACACGTTCAATAGCCCTGTAATAAAAATGTATTGCTTAGAATTTGCTGAATTATATTATGATTCTATCTTCATAAATCTATCACGGAGTGATCGCTAAATTGCCGAGACATCGATTCCTTATTGAACCTAACGTTCCTAATTATTTAATGTAGATGTAAGGAAAATCGAGACTGTCCATTACATTTTACCTACCCATATGGAAACTATTAATTTTTTTGCTGCTAAATTGTAAGAAATGCAGTTTTGATTTTGATGACTGTCATCATTCGTATGGGTTAGATCTAACACCGTCTCAAACAAGTTTCATCTCCATGGGTTAGAATCTTCATAGTACGTAACAATTGTTTAACTGTCTTAAAACTATCAATGTTCCTATAGAGTTCGATGAATAATTAGATCAATCTTCCAAATAATAATGGGTAGGTATTATTCTAATGTTGCTGTTACTAGGTGAAATCCGTTCTTTTCTTTTAGATTCCAAAGTATTTCTAATCAATCATGTCCTCGAAGTATCTGCACGTTAGTTATAAAGAAATTCGGGAGGCATGAACCTAATATTTGTCGATTTATTCTCAATGTACGTCCGAATCTGAATGTGCTTCCTAAAAACAAGGGTTTTCCAACTACTATGGATGTTGATGAGGGACAAGACTTTTCAAAACTAAGAGATTCTATGAGCTTGCGATCCTGAATTGAGGGAACGTTTCCCCTCTCCAACACATCAAACGCTGTTTACAAGAACGAAAGTAGGCAGAAATGCGGGTTGGAGGAAAGACTCTCGGTCAAGGGTGCCTAGTGTGGAACGGTCATTGCCACTTCGTCAAATAGACAGACCCCTTTCACACTTCCAGTCCACTCACTTAAACAGAAATGAAGGTTTCAGAACATATATGGCTTTGAGAGGTCTCTTCCACACATTATTTCCTGTAGTAAAAGATGCACTTTCTCTCAAGTTAGCTTCACTTCGACAATATCTGTTTTTTACACTGCATATGTACGAGTATGTGGGCTTCTCAAGTTGGTTCTTTGACACTGCAGTCGAATAGTGTACTTCTCAGTTACACTCTGTCCACCACAATAAAAAAACAAGGTTGTGAAGAAAGTGCGAAGATTAGTGGGATAAAATGGAAGTTATTACTAAACTTCCAATAAAATAATCTCACGGGCTTGGCTGCTACCTGAGGCTGATGCTCGAATTTGAGTTCAAAAGCTACATTCTCGATTCGCTGATAGAAGTTCCCAGTCTGAAAGGGGTTTTGAAATGACGAAAGAGCCCCTTTGACTATTTCATATTTGGGCCATATCACTCAAACCAACCTACATCCTTTCTTGACAATAAAATTCGTTGTAAAAGAGAGTAGAACTGTACCTGCCGGTTCGACCCCGCTGATAGTACGTTCTAATTTTCTGTTTACAAAACAGAATCATCAAAAAATCAATTGTCTTTGAAGGTAAGTCTGGAAGTCCTCACAAGTGTGAAAGGGGCTAGACTTTAAAACACGTAAGTGCACAATAACATAACAGAGTCTGATAGTTCTCCGATCTGAAAGGTCTTTTCAAAGCTAAGTATATTCAAGTGCCTTCATTTTTGACCTTCGGATATGATTCAAAAGATTGATGCAATTGATACTATTACGTCTACGTGTTTGGGACTCAATACCTTCAACGTTCAAGGTCAATCAAGGCCACTAGAACGATGCCTATTAATTACCAATTACCGAATTCCTTGGCCTACGTGCTGTGCTCCATAAAGCAATTAGCGCCTCAAAGGCTCAGAGGACGTTTCTCACACGCGTCCCCCATAATTGCCTTGCGAATTCTATTTCCGACTCAAAAATACTGGATCCACCTATTTGTTATGCCGACATGACGTTGTAACCCTGAAATTCGTTGAGAGGCACGTCTTTTTCACGTTTATTCTCGATTTTTTAATGGTCGTTTCGGATGCTCGACGTCGTGACCGTCACGTAGATCGTTTGTTTCAAAAGGAGGCGCACCATTAGCGTGTTGTAAAGCGCAAGGTTTAGGTAACATATCAAAATACCTGCCAGCTGTTTGTTTCTTATTTAATATATATCCATTTTCTAACTGCAGAAGTTCTATGACAAATATTTTGCGAAAGTACCCATCTTTCATTTCGACAGTATTCATAGAAAATGAAGGTAGATACGTCTTGGAATAATCCGTAAAATGTTTTTTTTTTTAATCTGCTAATTCTATTCAAATGTAACTTAAACCACTGAAAAATGTGGTAGTTACTGGAAATTTCATGCAACGAAAGACATATTTCTTAAAAGAGTATGTACTCAGATAATTTTAACAAACGATAACAGCAATGTTAAAAAGATTGTTCATAAAACTAAGCTGGAAAATATGCGTAAATAACTTTCAAATGTGCTAAGGAAAAAAACTTGAAAAACTGCTAAAAAATCAATGAAACCTGCAGATGCATTTTCTTCGTCTATACTTATTTGCTATACTAAATACTGAATTTCTAAACTTAACTACATTTTATTTGCAAACCACATCTTGAATGTTGAGCTCTGTATATCAGTATAAGTACAGCTACTGAAGTGATCTTTGCCATTAATAATTATTATTGTCATCCATTCGTAAAATCAGTTATCCAATGGTTCAATAATATCAACCATTACAGCTGTCGGATGATTATAGCTTTGATTGTTTTGTTTCCAGGTGAGTGAATGACGACATTAATGGCTTCTATGCAGTCTAGCCCACGTAATGAACTATTCCCAAGGAGTTGTATCTAATTATCCGTGAGTACACTCGTCTGAATATCATAAATTTACTATAATTGGTTTTAATTGCATGATTTTTCTCACTTAACTACTCAAACGTTTGAAGTAGAAAATGAGTTGAAATCATTCTATAACAATAAAACATAGGTGTGTGACGTTTGAACCGAACAACTGGTTTGTTTGTTTACAACAATGAACCTTTGTAATCAACCAAAAAAATAAGATATTCGATCTTTCTTTAAGGTTGATCGGCTCTAATTTCAAAACATTAGGTACCTACGTAATGAAGGAAAATAATTTCAATTTACTGTGGTTCAAATTATAACTTCCGAGAAACCACAACTCAATCATTACAGCTATTAAAATAATTATCTTTTGTATCGATACTTCCGATGTCCTTGTTTTGGAATCTACAGTTGTTTTTTCACAACTGTGGAAATTATTCGCGGAAGAATCAAAATGACTTGTAATATCTCAATCGCCGACATACCTCTTGAAAATGGGAGTAACAGAATTATGAAAGTCGAAAAACGTATAAACTGTTTTCACTGGGGTTGCTTCTTTCACGAATTTTCGGAATCAATCACACGTTGTCAGCGTAACCGACACAACCTTCATATCTTATTAAGGCATCACTTGGGCAAGCAAGTAAACAACTTTTACGCTGAACATTTCAAAATGAAAATGTTTCCATTATTGTCTTTGTGAAAGTTTCTGAATAACTCTAAAGCGATTTCAGAATTTTAACTCTTGATATATATTTACGATGATAATATCAAGTAGTTATATAAGTAATTCGTCTTAGTGATAAACAACTTAATTGGTGAAGAAACATCGTTCTTTCACCATAAAATCAAATGGTGTTTTCCACCATAAAATCAAATTCCATTTGTAAGCGCTGTAAATTTGAAAAAATTCAATCTAGTTACATTGAATTTAAATGTCAAAAACAGGTCAAGACGTTATATTTTCATTTTTCAGCAGAACAGGTACCTACTACTAGAAAAAAATTGTCAACTAAGTAAAAATTTGAACAATTCATCCCAAATTTCACGTAGTTTTCATTATCAGTATGAATTCAAAACATCAAAACTCTTGTATTAATAGCAGAATATTATTTGAAACTAGATGTTGGCCAAACAACTTTTCATCCAAAAAGCTTGCTTTTCTTCTTTATTTTACAATACCATGTACTGGATTAATATTTTTAATTTCAATGTATTTTTAAACATGAAACAATAAAAAATGTTGACAGGCGGATACAAAAAATTTTGGTCGATTATTGTTGAAAATAATATACCAAAATCGAGGTGCTAACTGGGCTAGACCGTTGATTTAATTAGCTCGTTGATGTCAAAGAGCCCATTGACGTTTTGGAGCATCGGATTTGATTAATGACTTTTGCAAGGTGCCGCTTCTGGAACTGCCTACCTATCACTTAGCAGCGGAGACAATGGGGCACCAAACTGTGAGAAATATTGATGAACTTGATGACCTTAAACAACGGAGCTCGTGGGGCCGTGAGATCGTGCTAATAATTACTCGTTGCTTAATGAACAAATTACTTTCCTTGTGCACAGTCTTCATCAGGTTTACCTTTCTTACTTCAATTGATAAACTTGGAATCAAACGGAGATCAACGCTCTTCAGTAATTGACATTTGTAATTGGCATTGTCGACCAAAGAAATGACTAAATAACAATTTTTCAATTTAGCTGTGGCTCTTACCTATGCCACCTTCTTCTCCGCAATATGAAAGTATAAACGATTGAAATGCTTTAAATAATCTTGGAAGATTCCGAAATGGGCTCTTTAGTTGGAAAATATGGCTAAACAATCCGTTCATCGCCATCAACAATCCGACCATATTCCGAACTTGATTAATTAAAAATCGAAAAAACGATGAAATGACTTTATTACTACATTTTTTTACTATTAGGTACATGTGTGATGGATATTGACAGTGCACCGTTTCTTGAAACTGCTAACCCCGAACACAAACCTGAAGCTTTTTAGCTTCTAGGGTATTCTTTGGGTGTTTTAGGGTTATCTCCTCAGTCCTTGGGAGTAGCGACTAATTCTTTCAAGCATCTCTTTGTTCAAGTTATTGAGTAATTTCTTACGAATTCTTTCCCTGCTTTTTCTCGCAATTCCTTAAATATTTGTTTTCAAGAAATAGGCTTACAGATGGATAAAAATGATTTCCTATTGCAGATTCTTGATAGACATAACATTGCGCATTGGCAAAAGTTATCAAGAGGCCGGGTGCTTCTTTGAGCACCACCTACAACCCAAACTGTACAAGTTCTGTAGATGACATCGAACTTGGATGAAAACTGTAGAGAAAGTGGTTGTTACAGTGAGTTGAGATTTGTTCAAGCCCAGCAGCAACTAATGATTCGATCAATGATGAAACCATACACGGAAAATGTAATAGTGGTTTTCCAACCACCCACCGAATTCGGGGGAACAGGCCGTGAGAAAGTGACGCACAATGGAATTATTGTTTGCGCATGCACTGAGTAAAGTATTGATTTGAGAGCAAAGCAACTGACCGAAGAGCGTCTACAACATTACCAGAAAATGTGTTAGAATTTGATGAAACCAGTAGAACTAGTACTTTTAAAACGATTAGCGGGTCCACAAATACAGACAGATAGGTATGATCAGACTGATCTCAAACGAAAAACCTTTACACTTTACCAGAACGATTACTCAGGATCCATCACCTACTTATTTCTGTGACAAAGGTAAATGGAATTATCAAATAGTGGAATTTTTCCTGGCTCGCAAGCTCCCATCGTTCCGAGAACGTGATAGGTGCGGAGCGATTACGCAATTTACTTGCAGGTGTGTTGGTGATTATAATGAGGGCCCAGTTCAATTATTTAAATTGTCGATTAATTCGAGTGCGTCATCTCAACCTGCCTTTCTTCATTGCACTGTGAGGTATTTCTTTGTGCGTAACCGTCTGCGACGTCACAAATTAAAAATGTTGAACTTCAAATTCTAACTGATATTTACGTTATGTGCTATTATTAGACCAGTTACATTAACCTTAACGAAAAAAGCGTAAATATGTTACTGTAAAATCCCAGTGTTGTAAATGTGAGGATTTACCAGAAAATCCTTGCATTTCCCAATACTATCGGTAAATGTTGTGTCAAATCGGACGTTTTCCAGTAAATCTCAGGTAAAAGTTAGCCTAAGATGAACCAATTGTGAGGTAAATGCCCGTTTTTCATAAAGTTTTTGGATTTCACCATCAATATTGGGTAATGCTAGGATTTTCTGTTAAACCCTAATATTCACAGCACTCAAAGGTTTTACAGTAACATATATATACCCTTTCACCTCTGTTCTAAAATCTAGAATCACATTCTGATCAACTCGTACTTTCCTTCTTCGATGCTGCTAGGGAGCCAGCCCTTCTCATTAGATGTTGTACTAGAAATAATCAGTGTGTGGTTCATCATTTAAATATATAACTATACACGCTGGTAACCCCAAACTAATACAAGCCTTGTATTAGAAAAAAAAATCTGCTTCAGGAGTCGAACGCGGAATGGAGCATTTGCAAGTTTCTGAATTTCTTTTTTCACTAGATGTCCTCTGGAGACTTCCTGATAGTACTCTATTGTATTACTCTACAGCCATGTCAACAGATTCTTTACATGAAGATTCTCTTAAGGAGTAGAACGGCTGAATGTTCATCAACCCGAGTTGTCTCATGAATGTGCAAAAATAGCTTTCAAAATTAGCCAATACAAACTCTACTTTTATTTCAGAACTCAGCGGAACTTGAGTTTTTACGTAGGTTAACCCTTAAATGTTACCCTCATGATCCGATGATTGATACCGACATGAGAATTGTTATCACATTTCCGATCAATGAATGATTTTTAAACCGAATTTCGTAAACTTTGGTCAAGTAATTCCGAAGGAAGGCTTCGGACGACGTATGATGGATTTAATGATCCTCGTATCCTTCTCCCTTCCTGTATGTTGAGTTTGTTCCAATTATCTTCCTTTCAGTTGGGTATTGGATTCAAGTTAACCTATGAAATCTGTTTAATGGTAATGCCAGAACAGTTGTCATCAACGACCACCCATACGTGAAAATACTGTCTGACGGGTCTGTAAGGATCGTACATTCCAGAGTTTTTTAAACATCAGGTTATGCATATGCATATGATTCCGAGCCCCAAGGTTTGCAATGCAATGACAATGTGGTAACCACTGATACTTAGTGGCCCGTTTTACAACTGCAAATGATGTGAAAATAATATAAATCCTTCAACAACCTAGGTTAAACGATCCACCAGGGTTTCTTTTCATGAAGTCGGATTTCCCTGCCCTATTCCTATCCTACCCTATTGTGAAACATACATTGGTGTTTCATTCATTCCAATAACATCTACTACTTGGGAAGCTATAATGCAAAATACAGTTGCCCCATCAAGTGCTAAAGAGGAGTACAAATGCGTTTCTGAAGGGATTCACATAATCGGGCTGTACGTGAGAAGATTTGTTGTTGAATTGGGTCTTCCAACAGGCAGGTCTCTAACAGTTTTCAATGTTAACCTGGTAGCACAGAAACTCTTGACTAACCCTGCTCGAACCGACCATATCGATATCAGACCGGATTTTATCTATGATGCTGTAAAATGCTATGATGTTCGGGAAAAAATACATAGACTGCACGCCGACCGAGGAACTGCCAGCTGATTTTGTCATGACGCTTGTTCCACGCATGACGCATCAAATATGCATGACGGCTCTGGGCTTGAGCAATCATTTTCCTTGATGGGGGAGTGTTGAGGAGTCAGGAACAATAAGGTATTTATCTAATCACTTGACCCGCAACCACACATTAATTAGCTATTGCATCAACATGCTAATCGTATGCGAACTCAATTTCGTTCCATAAGATTGTTAATAACTGTCATTCGTTCTGTGAAAGTGTTTTACATTAATCAAAAAAATATTCATCTTAAAAAAGAGCTTATTTGGTACAATTCCTTTCTTCCTTATTAATAATTATTACAACCATTCACTATGCAAAAAACCAATCTAATACTGAACTGATAAACGTTTGAATAATAATTTGGAGTGTTTTAAAGGAATAACTTACAAGTTGTACTGATGACAGGTCGAAAAGAATTTTCATGACTATTCACTTCGAAAATGCCCTTCATGGTCAGATTGCGAAATCCAATTGGTACCTAAAGGTTGAGAGTTGATAACTAGAATTTGGCTTGCAGAAAGGATATGTTGGCACTCCCAGGAGCGGTCAACTTCTGTCCGACCGCAGTTCAGGCAACCAACCACATTCCACGGAGCGATCAACCCTAGTCCGACCTCAGTTGAACCCTCTTCATGTTGAGGTGGAATGCCCTTGACAGGCCTGTTCATATTAGTTCAAAAACAGGATTCGAAAATTGGTAGTAGGTATAATTTTGGGTAGGTATAATTTTTTAAAAATTGAGTCCATTCTGAATAAGAAAATCTTTGTCTCCCATCTCGGAATTTGTGGACAGCTAGAGATGTGTGAAATGGCACATTTTGATTCTTTTCGCTAGTTACATGCTACAGACATATTTTTACTAAGCCGATAATTATCTCTTGAAACAACAAAGTTACACTCGTTTGAAAACCAGACAAATTTCGGGTGAATCCTCTCCTTCCCAGTCTAGACTTGCGCTCTTCGAAATCACCAAGCGACCCCAATATTGGTCTGATTCAAGAAGAAGAAGGTCTTAAGAAACTTGGGGTAGTCGAGCTGAAGGATCACACGCACAATCCCGAGTTCGTGATTTCGAATCTCTGCTTACCCCTTGTCACAACCCATGGCGGTAAGGAAATGGGAACCAACAAAATCGGGAACTCCGGGGTTACATTGATCGCTGGTGTTCCAATCGAAAAAGGTCTGCAGCGGCGAGGCCCTTGTGGCACAAAGATAGCTTCCTGCATAAGCCCGGCATGAGGTACAAAACTCATTTGGCTTCGCGTTAATTCCTTTCGTATCGAGCAATTTGACCTTTCAAATTGACTTATAGCCGTAGTGGTTCTTTTTCTGATACGCTTTTCTTAGCGTAATAAAAATTTCCACTTGTCTATGTCTTTATTTAAAACTGCATGAATACAAAACCAAAATAAACACAAATTAATGAAGACACGAACATACCTCGAAAATTTCTGAATAATGCAGTAGGTGAAACTTTCACCAATATGCTTTTTATACTGGATGCATGATGAAAACGAATCTGTTTGATGATTCCTTAGTTTACAGCACAGAGTAACAAATCCACTAGGTTTACCAACAAAAGGCGAAACCCATTTGGACACTCGAAAAGGTTTGTGAACAGGGTTTGCAAACTGCGTTCGGCAAGGGCGACAGATCACACCCCACCGAGCATCTTGCTGATGATTGTTTGAAAACAGTGTTCGCGAATAATGGTCGTTTGATCGACTTTGATTGACAGGCCAATCATAAATAAGTTCGGCAAACAAACAACGAGGCCAAACAATGAAAAGAGTAATGGCCTGAGCGATTAGAATGGACTGATCAAGAAATGATAAGATCTAAATACGCCTGGGACGCCTCAAGCCGGGAGCAAACGAATGCTCTTTCTTTGGTTTTTTATTGGTCTAATTGATCAATCGCATACACCCACCTCAGTGCACACTTAAATACATCAAAATTCCGCCTCGTATCTCATTATATTGTTTGGAACTCTCGTTCTTCTAATTGGTGAGATGCCCCTCTCTGAATTGAGTTCGAAGTAGAGCTTTAGATGTTCTATTTCATGGGTATGTCCAGGATTGTTTCCCTACTCTCAATGAAGGAATTTATTTTACGTTTTTTGGTTTATTGGTTTGGGGGTACAAGCTCTCATCAGCGATTCCCGACTTATCGCATAACTGATAAATATAGTGCCATTTTACTAAAAAAAACTCGAAAAACAGAGCACTTGTTTTAATTCGATGGAAAAGGGTCGGAGCTAAAACTGACTCGGAGAGTTATGGGAGACTTCGGTGGCCACATGGACCTGAAGGGAAAAAGTCTAGATGGTGGGAGGACTCGCCCAAAATTATCCCGATTTTCAAATGCTTGTAACTTCCTTGTTTTAACGGATAATTTACTGTTCTGGAGGTCGGATCAACGATTCGGTGGGTTTGTATGAGGTCTTAAACTTGATACGTTTGAAAATTTTCATAGCAAGTACACGTTTAGGAACTAGTCGCGAAATTGTTGAAAATGCCATCATTGAGGAGCCACCATTTCGTAGTCCGCCGATTTTCAGATTACAGACAACAATTTTTTCACTCGGAATGGACTAAACTTTCGAAATCGAATCTCAAAACATCTCCAGTTTTCAGTTCCGGAGACATCCATCGAATGAACCTTTCGAAACTTTGGTCATTGTGGTATAGCAGTTACAGCCACTGCGCAGGAAGAATATATTTTTAAAATCGGAAATCAATAGGAAATATTTTGGAGCTCGATTGTTCGCTGTAGAAAACAGATTTATCAGAACAGTTTTTTGTTGTACAGAGTCAGTGCAGAAGAAAATAGAATCTCATTCAATCTCATCTTTCCAAAGTGCGTTGGTACCACTCATTACGGAAATAGCTCGTCCCTGAAGATTGTGATACTTCTTTGTAACTCTAATTTTAATTCCAGTCTCCAGTTTTCCTCCTAACCTCCACAAATCATCTTAGGGAATCCATCGTTTGTCCTTCAAACACCCACCGCCGAACCATCATGTCAGCCTCTTCATTATCCTTGACTACTGAATTTGCTCTATCTCCTGGCATTTCGACGGACGTCGATCTTCTCATTTGTTGTTTAATCATTCACCAGTTGTCATAATGATTCTGTAATATTTCGTTCCAATGCTATGCTTCGGAATAACTATCCTGAATCTGCGAAATAGAATAAAAGGGGACGTTGAATGTCTCGATAGCCGGTTAGCCTCGTCCTAACGACAACCGTTCAGCCCTCATAGTTTTCGTGCTAAGGGTCATTTCCTCTGGACGTAACTAGCAAGTTGATTACAGGAGGCGAACGCTTTCAATGTAAGCACATCATCATCAGGTCGTGAAATTTACAGGATTTTTGAACCTAACTTGTACGAAAAACTACTTGTGAAAACCCCAAAATTAGAAGAAAATGGATATTTGAAAATATAAAAAGCTATCTACCTATATCCCGTTGAGTTTTAAAAATCGGATCATTACTTGGTCTCCTATCTAGAGGTGTTGTCCTAGGTCAGAAAAACCTAGTTGAAACAATGAAATCATCAATATGACCCACCTGGAACGTTTCCATTACCATAATAAAGGGAGCAAAGATCCGGCAATCGAATAGGTAGATCCACCTGACCTAGAGGTGTTGTCCTAGGTTAGGAGAACCTAGTTGAAACAATGAAATCACCAACATGACTTACCTAGTAAGTTTCCATTACGATAATTATGGGAGCAAAGATGAATTCAATGTAAATTACTGCCTTACATCTATGAACTCTGAATCTATTCCGAACCAGCCTACATTTTTCTTATTCAACTGAAAATAAGCAATATCCGTAATTCAATTGCAACTCCAAATACAAGTATCAACGCTTATTCCTAATACACTACCTCTTCCCATTGTTTGGCAGCCGTAGCACTTGTTCATTTGGGACATTAAAATTAGTAGTTTTCCAAATTCATCTTCAAGGAACAAAAGTGAAAGACAGCATTATACACGATCTCTCTCCACTATTGAAGAGTTGCGATATTGACATCGATTTCGAAGCTTAGGCCATCAACTGTTTTAAACAATAACTTACAGCTTTCATCTCATTTAATTATTAATATTTTGAAGTTTAAAAAAAATGTATTATACATCAACTTGACAAAAATTGATGAATTTTAAACAAACGTCTTTTAAAATGTTTTTCTTTTCTCACGGCTCTTTTTTAATAGGAAAACAATCATAAAATGTCTTGGAAAATAGATGTGGAAAACATTGATGGAACTGTTGAAGAGAGCGTAAAATCTTCACAAATCGTAAATAACGTTATTTTTCTTTTTTCAAGCACAAAATCTGAATTTTACACATTTTTGCGTTTTTAAAGAAAAGTAAGGGTTATTTCACTATTTTCCTTATATCCAACTATTTCTATCGACGGAAAAAAACATCTCCAGTTTCTCAGTTTTCTAACGGTGTGACCAATTTCAGTTTTACCGTCATAATTAGGGAAGAAAATGACATTTTAATGTTGAAAAAGCGGAGTTTGGAGTCAATCACCCTGTAATTTTTAACGGCGAATCGACTTTGCAGACCTCCCCGACTCGTTGTAACGGACTTTAACCCATTTTAGCCCGAGTATTTTTTATGCCGTAAATTCTGAAAAAATGCAGTTAAATATATCCATTTAGGCCTATTAAGGCTGTTCGTACTTATTTTTGATAATTTCCATTCAAAGATTTCCAAAAATCCGTTGTTCCCATATAGGAACATCGGGCATGAAGGGGTGTGTTTCCCCATTGTCCCATTTGGGAACACCAGGATCACCAAGTTTACTGAGAGGAACAAGTAAAAAAAAAATTAATTATTGATAGAAATTATATTTATTCAAACAAAAGAACATTTTTAGGAGGATAAGTCAATATATATATAGTTTGTCATTCAAAATAATTACCAAAAGCTACACTTTATAATCTTTGAAACAATGTTCATGGAGTATCAAATTGCACTTTTCACACATTTTTCTTGCAAACTTCACAATGATACGGGGCGAGTATTTTAAAAGGACGGATTTCAATTACAATTTCAGAGATTATGCTTTCAAAATAGTTCTTCTTATGATTAGGGCTTCTAAATGTATTAATTTATATATTCATTTGGCTGCCAACATTGATAACAGTGCATGGGTCTACAAAAACATCAATATATTATGATTATATTATATTATGATTGCGACTTGTACTATGTTTTTGAACTAGTTCTGTGTGTTCGTTTTATAATAAGTGAGGACGGTAAACTGCCCACACAACTTGGCAGATGATTTTAGTTCCTGGTAATTCACAATGTTTCATTAGTTTCCTCATTCTTCATTGTCATGGTTAAAGGTGCCAGACCGTAGGCGCCCCAGAAAAATTTGGTTCGGGCCGTTCGAATGAGACCATTGAGCCTTTTCCTTGACGGGGAAAATGAGAAATGTCTCAAGGTTTTTATCAGTGTGTCGGTTGTTCGACATAATCGCCGCGGGGTCACCCGGCCCGACAAAGGTGCCGTCGCTCGGATTGATATGATATCTGAATTGTCATTATATCCGAAGATTTCATCGGTCGTCACACAACCAAAACACTAATAAAGAATATTGATTAAGGGAAACGACCGTGGAGGATCCTTTCTGAGGAAGAAGACACTGACCCCGAGACCGGGCAGCGCGGCATCCGCACGTAGCTTCTTGTGTCAGGGACATTTGTGAAGAATTGTGGTCAGTTGTGACTTCATATATGAACCGGATGGCAAAAGGCAAGTAATGGAACTGGTCTGAAAACCACATTGTGGACCTTCACTGAACGACGAGCGACGCAGCAATTTATTTATACCTATTTACTTTTTTTCAAATTTGATGAATAAATTACAGCGAGGGTTGTCGTTCGGTCAACTGCTTAAAAATCACCAGAAGATTTTCTTCATTATCCAGAATGTTACATCACCGTTCTTCCAAACTGCTTACCCCTTGTTTGGTATCGTGTTTAAGTTTTCACCTGCCCTCCAGTCCAAAATCACAATATCCTCGTTAAAATCTACGTTGTACAACATTAAAATGCATTGTGATCATTGGATTACATTTTTAAAAACTACGTGTAGGTTTATGGTGGAGGGGGAGAGAGAAACATTTTTTAATCAATTAGGGTCATTCAGAACCAAGTACGTACGTCAACATTCTTAATTAGAAACCAACACTACAATCAAATTCGTATAAATGGAACGCTGTGCTGTTTCAAGTTTTCTGACATTCAACTTTTTCCCCTTGACAACATAAATTAATTGATTACTGCACTTACCTACAGCAAAACCTCGGAAGCTAATAATGTTTTTTAGGGTTGAGAAACTGCTTTGTTATTGTCATCGCCTGCAACTGCATCAACGTTCCTGATTTCGAATTGGTTTTCGAATATTCTACCTGATACTTACAATTACCTGAAAATTTCCCCGTCTTTAGTTAGATGTTAAGAGCAGCTGTCAATGGTTTTTCAACCCGTGCTTCAAGTTTTCTATGTCTTAACGCTGCACTTTATTCAAGTCACTTTAGTCGAGGGTCATTATTCGCAAAAAGAATTTTTTTTTTTAGACAGGGTCACTGAACTAAAAGAAGCTGCGTCTTGAACCAGTTGCTTCGTGCTTTCCTCCGTGGTAATATGCCTCCATTATCCGAATTACCCCCATGTCCTTAGGTTGAATAAGGGAGCTGGCGTTCGTTGGCAAGAAAAACACATTCATGTTTTTCAAAGTAGGGAGATTACGATTATTACAACACTCTTTACAATTTAGATTCAACATCCTGTTTTTCTATCAAGGAACCTCATAATACTTGTTCCTTTTAACCAGAAATTTATTGCTAATAAGAGGGCAACGACCTGTATGTTGCTGATTCGGTTCTTTCCAGTGTTTTTGGAAGCTAATATTCGGATATTCCTATTGAGCGTATTGCTAACAAGCGGGGTCCACTGTATAAACAGAGTGACAATGTTTTATTCAAATACCGGATAGACAATTAATTTCATCATCTCATTTTTGTGAAGAATTTTTTTACTTGATCAAGAGAAACTATGACTACTACGTTTGGCACTTGAAGTGTAAACAACATATTTTCTACGGCTCTAATTCAGAATACTTGAAGTAATTGCTCAATTGTATCCTTACCACTCAATGTTTGGCTATCTGTATTTACTTAGTGAAGTTACAGGTCTTACCGACCGTGGAAAAAGAGGAAGTTGGTTCTCTGGATATAATAGCTCGTTGTCCCACGAATTGATCGCGAAAGGAAACTACAATTAGAAGATCTCCGTTCAACCTTGGATCTAAGAATATCACGCAACGATGGGAAAAGCCTTCGCGAAAACAGTAGTATGTTGAACATGAGGCGAGTTCGCTTAACCCATTACGGCTCTTGAAACATGCAAATGACGCAGTAATAACGCCGGGCACGACATATAAATTTTACCGTCTACGTCATGAACATATGTCTCACGCTACATCGCATGTAGGCTGATATCCTTGGCAGCTCCATTCTTTACTTTTTGAAGAAAAAAAAGCAATAAAAAATCTTACATGGAAACGTTTGTGTTAATTACCGAGTTCTTGGTAGATAAATACCGGCATTCACAATAACATGAGATAAGGAGTGATATTGAAAGTTAAAGGATTGTTGAAAGATCGAAGCGAGTGATGAGTATACAAAAAATTATTTAGCATTATCTGTGGAGGAGGGGGTGGGTAGAGGCTGTTAAATTGTATTATGGACTGTAAGCTCCATATCTATCTAAAGAATCGTAATCCACGGAAAATATAAAATAACCTAACAAAAATTCTATGTCAATGTCTGCGTGTATGCGTGGTGTGTGTACCTATTTGACAAATTATGTCTAGCTTGCCAGCCTGTAATCCTTCAACGATTTTCATGATTTTTTTCTACCCTACTTTTACTTTAATAAATAAACTCCGAAAATTTGGAATTTTACGACAGAACAGAGGAATTGATAGGGGTACGACAGAACTAATCTTGATCTATCTTGATCTTTATCTTTCTCGATTTATTTTTAAGTCTAATTATGAAAAAGTCGGGTGGAGTTGGCAATGATGGTAAAATCATAAGTGTACCTACGCTATTTACAACTGTTTTTAAATTTTAAAAAATCATCCTTTACCCTAATTTTCATCTAACAAAGCTCTCATGTGCAAAACTTTTGAATTTTTTTTTGAAGTTTTGAATTAAATGTCTGGGAACGGTGATAGTTATTCCATTCAGGCTCATGCCTACCAGAATTCTCAGCCAATTTTTTTTTTTTTTTTTTTCGATTAAGAATATGGTATAGAATTTAGATACATTTATAAGGGTATCATTTCTTCCATTTTTCCAGAAACCAAGACCATACTGAAAGGCGTCTCAGGGTTGTTCCGCTCTGGAGAGCTCACGGCTATTATGGGGCCTTCGGGAGCTGGCAAATCTTCGCTTTTGAACATTCTAACAGGATTCCAGTAAGTACATCAAGATTCTTAGCTGAGTAAAATTCAAAAGTGACAGCGGAGTAACTTGTAGCTAATGTGATTAATAGTAATATACTAGTTACGTGGTTGCATAGTTAGCCGTAATAAACTTGTGAGATCCATGTACATAAACCGTAACATACGTATTACAGACATGATTACTTGTAATTTACATTAATGTAATCGTCTTCCTAGTTATTAGAGAAGGTGATAACGCGAATGCCTTTCACTTGATGTGACGATGAATTCATGTTTCAATTCTGGTTCATTATTTTCAATAACTAACCTTGGTAATCGGCCTTGAACAAGATTTTAAACCCCTGAAAATTTGTGAAACTTGTGTTTGCAAATCAATGATCTATGTGTGAAGGACGTTGTCTGTGGTACATTATCTAAATTCAGCTCCTCCGGCCCGCATACCTTGTAATTGCATTCAAGATGAAATAGCTTGGGCGCCCGCCAGCCACGTGGTCTAGCCAATACCTTCCATTGAACGGTCACTGCATCCCTGCACTCCAGCTCGACAGTCTTACTGACCAATTTTTATTAACCAATGAGGTTTTTCAAATGGTGAGTGAACGGTTGATCGTTCATTATCCGTGTAGTCTAATTCGATTCGGGGAACTAATTCTTACCTGAACCAAAAAAAAAAAAACACCCTACTCTTGACATTGTTTGAGATTTCGATTTTTATTCAACAGGGTGGATTCATTAAGTTTGCAGAGAATACTGGCACACGAGTATCAATGTTGGATTTTTTAGCAAAATTTCTTAAAATTTTGGTTCAGAGAACCTTTGTAATCGACAGTGGAAAACATTTGAAGCTCCCTCAAAAGTTTTTGGTTTACGTTTCAAGATAAGTAATTAGTTTCAAGAATCGAAAACAAAAAATCCATCCTGCCTCCATATCCATTCCGATGCTTTTCTCTGAAACTGCTGGACCATATTTTTCGAAATTTGTCTCAATAATCAAACATTGATCCGGGTTGTCGATCTCGCCAGCTTGATCAGTCTACTCTAAGGGAATACAATTATGGATTAAACTATTACAAATCGGAATCTCAAAAACTTTCGATGTAAGAGGGTAGTTTTTATTTGATTCAGATAGGAATTAATTCCATGGATCGAATGAGACCACTCCGGTTGCTGTACGATCATTCGTTCGCCAACCATACAGAAAAGTTCATCTTGGCTAGTCAAAATTGCTCAGGTAGACGGCCTAACTGAAGAGCAGGGCTGCAAAGGCAATTCAACAGGAGGTTTGAGGTAGACAGCGTGGCTAGCGCCACTTCAAGTATTCTCATTTTCAATGCAATCACCTGGCAAGGAGGATCTGGGCAGAAGCACTGAGGTATAAAAAGTACGTTCTAGGATGGAGGCGGTCCAAAGGAGGGGTGCCTTGCGCATCTGCAGTGTCTATCGGATTGTGTCTGGACCAGCGGCCCAGGTTATTGCGGGTGTTGTACCAATCGACCTGTTGGCTGATGAGAGGAAGCGGGTTTATGCCAGAAAGCAAGAACATGCGGCCAGAGCAGTAAAAAAAGAGAAGAGAGCAGAGACCCTGCAAAAATGGCAGCAGAGATGGCCAGCTGAAACCCGGGGAAGGTGGACAGCACGTCTGATCGGGGAAGTGCAAAGATGGACAGAGAGGAAATAGGGCGACGTTAATTACTATTTAACCCAGTTCCTGACGGGGCATGGTTATTATCGGTCGTTCCTAAAGAAAATAGAGAAGACTTCCGAGGCAGGGTGTGTGTACTGCCGAATGGGGGATGATGATGTAGAGCACACGTTCTTTGTACGCTCAAAATGCGGGCAGCTGAGGTAGGAAGTGGTTGGAGTGATAGGTGATTTCAGCCCAGAAACAGTAATAGAAAAGATGATACAATCTGCGAAGAACTGGAGTGCAGTCAGCTCGTATATCACTATGGTGCTCAAAGAGAAGGAAGTGAACCAGGGTAGAAGTAGTGAAGACCAGGAGGAACCCTCACGAGGTTAAAAAGGGGACTATCCCGAAGTAATGCCAAAAAGCAGTCCCGGGACAGTTCTAAAAGAAGAGAGGAACGGTGTTTTTTAGTCGGTACGCCACGATGGAGACCCCGACACAAAAGGTGAGGGGGACATATCTTTTGATGTATACCCCATCACTGTCAATCCAGTAATGGATTTTCCACCAACCTCTATATAAGTATATTTTTTAAAAAAACAGGTAAGGAGGCGCGAGGTGCCGAGTTTAGATATTGAACCACTGACTGCTTCTAATATCCATAGATCTGGTTGCTCTCCTAGGATATGGTGCCTACCAATCTTGCAATAACGATGTCAAAAATAATTCATGTATATTGGTAAGTAACTTTTCATACCGGGACCAACATTTTTGATTTCCAATTATTTGCCATCTATTAGGTCGGTACTCAGAATGGTGGTTACGTAAAATGTTTGCATTTTTGATTCTAAATTTTCAGCGCAGTAATGATTAGAATGTACGACATCTTTCATCAGTCGCTGATCAGCCGATATTCAGTGAAGAATTGTTTTAAAAAAACCATGAAGAAACGCTAATTCTGCATCTTCCTTATATTATTTTTCTGTAACTTTACTATATTCAATACACCTTCGAACTTGGTAATTGAATTATAAATGTCGAAGAAGACCTACAGTTCAATATTCAGTTACTCAGGTCAATTAGGGAGAAATTACCCTCAGATTATCAGTCCTCCTCCATTTCTTGTTTCTGTATTCAAGATATTCCGTTTAAAATTTCAACCTCTTTGGACGGTTAGATAATAAATTGACTTCAAGGACCCCTCAGCTGATCAGTGCGCTGATAGTGTGAAATATAGGATGTCACTAATATAGCACTCATTAGATTTTGAAATCGGAATCGATGATTGTATTAAGAAATGCTTTTAATTTCCCATCTTACTGGGGCTAAGACAAAATAAATCAAGCGGTACCCTCTAATGGGTGAGAAATGAGCCCGAAAAGTCAAATTTGTGCATTTGTAATTTGGGAATCAAATCCTTTGTCACGATCTTATTTCATTTGTTTTTGTTTCTACGATTTCAGCGTTTCAGGGATGAGAGGTCAGATCACATTCAACGGGGACATGGTGAAACCCGGTCAAAAATCCCATCGGAAAATGTCCTGCTATATAATGCAAGACGATTACCTCAATCCATATTTCAGTGTCGCCGAAATCATGAAGATGGCGGCTCATCTCAAGCTCGGCAACGGTCTCCCGGGAAAAGCCAAAGATTTTGTGGTAAGTGTTCAAATGATGATTTTATGGGTATCAGACAACCTAGTCACCTTCAACGTTCTTACTTTTGAAATTTATTGAAAGGGCTGAGTTGCTAAATTGATCTTGAAGACAAAATTCCCATAAGTTTATGGTTCCCATTCATTTATTCGTAAAGAAGAACGCACATCAAGAACGACAGAACATAACAGAATACAGTGAACCCGCAGCTCGATAGAAGAACCTTCTCTGCAGCTGACAAAAATCATCAATCTTGACCGAAGCTAGTTTATTTCACTGTAACTGGGGGAGATTAATATAAATAACAGTAAACCTTAAAATAAATGAGCTTTGGTCGCTATGTCACATTCTGTCCGCTATGTAAAGGAGTTTAGGATCGAGATGCCGCATTAAGCTAAGATTTCATTGTACTTCGAATAACAACCAGAGCCACAAACCTTCGAAATTACAAAATTAACGGCTATCAAATGAAGGTCTTGAAATTATTTTTCTGATACATCAACCAAACCTAAAAAAATGTACTTTCGTATTAATATTTCGTCACCTTCACATGCAACAATAAATAACACTCCAGTCATAAATGCTGCAGCTTAAGAGCGAATTTTGTATGAAATGAATGTTTAATAACAAATCAGACTTTGTATGAATCTCCGAGCATCTCTTAAAACGAAAAACCAATCATTGAAAATAGATACTATAAACCGGTTTTTGAAATAATAATAAACTCTACATTTTAAAACATTCCGTTATTAGCAGTAGAAAAAACTTCAAAATACCGATTTTTAGTTTTCAGTAAAACTTTATGAACAGAATATTGAATTGTTTTAAAAATTAAATATCCCTTCACTGTTGGATCCTAACGCTTTTCTTCAAATATAGGCAAATAGATCCTTTTTGAAATGGGACATGTATTCACTTCTCGTAGTAATAATTACCTATATTAGTTTTGGTCCTTCATTATTTTCTGTACAACATTTCAACTGTCTGTATTTTACGCAGTTGGCCCGTCAATTGAAGGTAAGATTTTGTCGATTGGCGTTCAAACGCTTTGTTGGACGTAATCCCATTCATTTGTTTTATCTGCCTTGAGTAATTGTGTATTGAAAGTAACTTATGTCCTCAATTCACTCACAAATTTCCCTTCATATCTTTTCTCTAGTTTGAGATTTTAAAATCATTTCGCATTTTCATGCACGTTGCATTGTTTGGTATAACACTGTTTGTTTTTACATTCCACTGAACCTGTGAATTTGATTGTTTTCCAACAGTGCTACAAAATGTCACGTGATTTTCTTTTGTATCATTGGTATCTATAATGAGTGTTTCAGAATGTTCGTTCCTTATTTTATTCTTTATTTCAATTTTTGATTAATTTATATTTTAAAGGTTGTGATAGTTACGAATATGAATCAATCCTCCTTCTCGAATCTCGAAACCGCTACTACTGGAAATAAACCTGACGCCTTTTAGGAATAAGATCCGGGTGTTTCAGGCTTAATCACCTCAGGCCTTAGAAGGGACTACTCCCCATTCCATTGCCTCCTTGTTAGTTTTTGATTAATTTTCGTTTAATGTTTGGTAGGCAAATGATTTGTATATGTAATGTGTATTTGGAGGTGAATTTTGTAGGTAATTTTTATTAAATAGGGGGCTTATTGTTCTTCCTAAATTATTTAAATTAAAAAATAAACATAAAATCAGGTCTAAATATATAGATCAATAGTTTATGACCTATCTGCCATAAGATAGACCATTGAACGTGCTCAGGCAATAAATTGGTACGAGTCTCAAAAACGTAAATTGTTGCGATCTAATTTTAAACGGACGTACTTATATCTTGTCATTAAAAAGACCACTTATTTCCAGAGAAATTATTATTTGTTCCATTAGTGCGATAGATGTGTCAATTTGTAAAGCCGTATACCTTAGTTACCAATCGGTTTTTCTATTTGTCAAGGTTGAAGAAATTCTCGATTCACTTGGTCTGTCCCACACGAAAGACACCAAATGCTGCAGACTCTCCGGTGGACAGAAGAAGAGGTTGTGCATTGCCCTCGAGCTGTTGGACAATCCACCCATCGTTTTCCTGGATGAGCCAACCACGTAAGGTCCTGCGTTAAGCTGATTAGTGCTACTTAGTACCACAACTTTAATCTGAACATGAGGCTGTAGTACTCTCTGTGTACCCATCGTCATCCAATACCTTCAAAAACTATTCAATATCACTGCAGTCCACACCATATCGTCTCAAGATGAATATACCAAGTGAGATGTTGCTTACGGCTTCATAAAGCAGTTTCCAGTCAGCAGCACGTTTACAACTACTCCAACAAGTATATCATCAAAATAATACATTACCACTCCTACTACAATCTACGTTGATCGTTTTTCTGGATATATCCACCAAAAAAAGATCATGCATACAGCTGTGTAAAGCCATTAGTAACTATTTTGATTCTAATCTGTTCGTGATACTCTACTGCCATGATCACCCCTGGACATCAATCCTGGTTGTCTTAAACTATTACCACTATAATCCATCTTAATCGATCATTTTCTAGATGCATCACATTAGATCCTAAATAACACGGTATGATGCGAATCTCTTTGTGGTACTGAACTATTACAATCCTCAGCACATACCACAAAGCAATACCTAGCAAAATAACTTTTTGCGGGCAACAAGGACCGAGTCGCAGCCTTTGTAGAATCAATCATGGTTGAAACCGGACTGCTGAAGCACATGGAATACGCACAGAAGTCGAATAGTCTATGACAGTGTTCTTTTCCGGTCCACAGGCTTGTTAGTAGTTGGGAAATCACAAATAATAGTGTTGATAACATTATAACTAAATCTGAATTTCGCTACCTACCAAGCAACATTGGATGAAAGTTCCCTCGATAAACAATATTTTTCGTAAAACATCATCTATCCGTGACGTACTCACTTTTTCGATTACTGAATCAACACTGTAACTCACTAGAAACGTGGTATTCTTCTGGAAAACAACTACAGGATCCATTTAAATCGAAGTACTGTAAAAGTACGAGTAACATCATCCATCTAACAATTTTTTGAACATTGAATTCTTTGCTTTTAAACAAGGGAGGCGGTATACATCTAACATTGTTCATCTCCACAAATTGAGGGTAAAAGGTAAATAGGTACCTTCGGTACCATTGACACGTGTATCAAGCTGAACAAATGATGTACATAAATCCCCATGTGATCACGCTTTTGATGAAAACGCTCTTACGGTTTTGTTTAAATTATTCCAAACAACGTCATAATAATTGTTTGATGACATTTTCGACGACCCCAATTCTTAAACTGGCTCATTTGGATTTGAGACTCATTCTGAAAATAGTTCGAGAACGATTAGCATGACCGGTAGGCGGCCGATTTTCGTGAACGGCGAGTTTCATCTTAGTAGTACGTGCCGACGCACACATCAAATAAGGAAGGGAACAGTTGTGGGACAAAATGAGAACAAGGTAGACGAAATGCTAGACAATATCCATACATAGTCACAAATCAACAAACGAAAACTCTGAGCAGATCATTAAACCCGATTATACTTCGTCCGTATTGGTTAAACACAAAATATAATGTAGGTGCTTGGCTTTGTTATTGAACCGTTACGTCAGTCTCATCAGATCAATAGTTTGATCTTCTCAGCTCTACAAAAAACTTTATTCTCATAAAGAGATTTGACAATGTGATTTAATTCACATATCGTTATGCAGGTAGGGGTGAAACCAGTCGGTAACGATTCATGATTTTCAAGGTGAAATGGTGATTTATAATTTAAAAAAAATTTTATTTACTTTTATATTTAATAACATACTTGGGAGTGTATTATTTTATTATCATGTTTTTCGAGCTTACTTATCAGTTTGGATTTTCATTCAAACATAACTATTTCCTGAGGCACAATCGACTTCTTCAACCTGTTCCATGTTTCGATAAATTCATCGATCATCTTCACGAGACTGTTTTGTTGCAGTGGCCTCGACAGCTCCTCGACTGTTCAGCTCGTGACGGTTCTTAAAGGTCTGGCCAAATGTGGGAGAACAATCGTCTGCACCATTCACCAGCCAAGTGCTTCTGTCTTTGAGCTTTTCGATCACACATACATGTTGAGTAAAGGGGAGTGCTGCTACCAGGGCTCCAGCAAGAATGTCGTCCCTTTTCTACAGACTATCGGTCTCGCCTGTCCCAAATACCACAACCCTGCTGATTTCGGTAAGTAATATTTGTATACGAAGGGTTTGGCTTATATCATAGCTTCTTCGTTTTTATTTAGGTCAACAATTTAATCCTGAAAGGAATACAACTCACACATGAATCTTTAATTTGTTCAGAATCTACAACAGTCAGCTCCACGAAATTGAAAGCGTACTAGGGATTAAAGGGGTGACCCACAATGTAAAGAAACATTTTAGAGATCCAAACGGTGTAGGAGTTTCTCACCTATTAGGAACTAATCAGATTATCAGGAGATTATTAACTCTTATCACCACTTCCTAAAGATCTGTCGAGTATTCGTGCACTGCCCACATACTGCAAGAACATACTGTAAGAACTTCAGATGATTCAGTCAAGATAGAAATGATGAGGTAGATGAAATAGTTTCCCTTTGCTGGAGTGATGTGAATATGTTAGAACCTGAGGTGTAAAGGTGTAAGTGGCGGGTTGTAGCCTTCCAACCTTGAAATCTAGTCAGGATCAACTTGAAGGTGAACCAACAATTTATAAATCTATCTACCAGCTTGGTGTATTAAATAAAGCAGGTTGTGAAGTGAAGGTTGCAATTATTACCATTCCAGGCGATGAGGCAATTACCCCTGCATCACCCTAGGTTTAATCGGCCACCTGAAGACTCTTTGCTTGCCGCAAAATTATAAACTTTTAAGAATCAAATTTAAAGAGTGACTTGGACCACTGGTAATAAATGATTGTGACATCAGATATGTGTTCTCAACTCTTGAATGTAATGTTTCCTAAGAATCAACAATATTAATAGCTTTTTTAAATAAAATTCCATTGGTATTTTTACATGTTTGACTACCAAAAGCTCGAGGTTCCTATTTCTATTTATTCCTATTTATTTGGCAAGAGTTTTATTAAAGTTAGGGGTTTGTAGTTGAAGTTACTAGAAATATATAGTTGATGATATGTGGGGTTGGTGTCAATATGTTTGGTCTCCTAGTTGGTAGAGGATGTCTTGAGAGAATAGATGACCTTGTTTCCCTTCTTAAGGATGATGCTATTAACATCCGCGCACCTCTATGCTTGTAAGAAGCGAATCGAAAGAACCACTTTTTGTATGGGATCCAACAGTTGATTTTTACCCCTCGAACACCTTTTAACCTGAGGTTCGCTGCTCTACAAGCAAAGTTTTGAGTGGATGAGTGACATAGTTACCTTTTCGATGACTAAGTTGATTGCGCCAGTTATATCCCTGTACGCACCCTAGGAAGACTCTCAGCTAAAGGCCCACTACGTGAGAGGTTATTAATGTATTTGTTCGTCCACATCTTGAAAGTTGTGATATTATGACGGATGAGTTTTTATATTTGTAATGATTTAACTTTTGTTTCATTTTTCAGTTCTTGATGTATTAAACGGCGATTTTGGCAATTTCGATAAAGCAATGCAGTTAGCGTCAAAGGATCCAACTTGGAGAATCCCTCCCACACCTCTAGGTAAACACTAAGACTTATAGTATGGAGGCATAAAAAACTAAACTAGAAACCTAGGAAATATATAATTCTAAGATTAAGAAAAATAACCAAGTGATGTAGATAAATTGGGTTGTACTGTTGTCGAATTATCGTGTATTATAGATCATTTGATTTTTTAATTGACACGTTTTTATTAACTTTATGAGAACCATATTAAATATATTAAATATTAAATAAATTTTATTTCAAAATCATCATCCCAACCCAGTAGAATTACTGGATGTATTGGGTATCCAACTACAGATCCAATATAAGGAGCCATTCTTATGTTCTTTCTATAACAACTAAAGTTTTGACCATATTTATCATGTTATGATGGCAAATCAGTATTTGACTGACCTTCCTTATTGTCATTGCAGAAACTGCAGTTGAAAAGCCGCCTACAGTCACTGAAGACATCGCGAAAACGACGGTTCTCCTGCAGTGCCCCTCAGAACTCACGAGATTTTTCATCCTCTACAAAAGGAACGTCGTTCAACTCCACAGAGATTGGGTAAGAAACATACTGAAGAAGCTCTAACTTAACTAATTTTTGATTACCAGGCGTTCATATGATTTGTATAAGTTAAATTAGGCACCGGTGAAACATCGATTCACGCTTCGTATCTATGCAAGGTTTTAGATCAGGAAGCTTTACCTAAATTTTTTAACGTAAGGAATAATATTCTGGGAGTTTTTAATAATAGTCTACCACTTATGGATTACTCAAACCATCACAATCGAAGTTCAATGATCTGCCGCTTAACCGTTTAAGACCTAGAGGACCTCAAGAGATCTGAAAAGATCTCAAGTAGGTTGGTTTTTACGCAAATAGTATCTACTTATTTCGTATCTATATTCTCGTAACATACTATCTATTTATTAAAAAAATAGTCGTTCATAGTTCCTTCATCCGCTCCACCTTATTCTTTGCTTTCACACTCACTAACTGAGAGTAGGTATCTACATCATTAATTTGTTATTATCTACAGGCATGGCAAATTTCAATTTTCATTTAGAAAAATTGAAACGATAGATACCTTGTCATTTAGCATTTCCGTTATCTGTTTGTTTCAGACATCAACTTACCTTAAGATTATGCTTCACTTGGTCACTGGCCTTGTCACAGGGTGTTTATTCACAAATGCCGGGCAGGACGGAAGTAAATCACTTTCTAATCTCGGCTATTTTATGGCTGTTATTGTCTATCAAAGTTTCACTGCAGTGATGCCAGCTGTACTGAAAAGTAAGTTTGTATTTGTAGTTGGTATTGTTACCAAGTTAAGGCACTTTGAATATGGATTATAGATTTGCACAAATAAACAAAAACCACAGTTTTGAGAAGGAAGAATTTGTTGGTGGTATGGTTGTTCCCAATGGTCTTTCAGCTCTTGGTTTTACAACAACGGCCACACGAACATTGAATGTTTTCGTTGTTTACGTTGGTAAAGGCCTAAAGTTTTTCTACATTCCCCGCTAGTTAATCTTATAGTTTCTGTCAACTATGGATGCGAACACACGAAATCAATCCTATGACTGGACCCTCATGTAAGAGGAGACCAGAAATGAGCAAGCAAAGCTCTTTTTAGGTTTCATATATTTATGATAAGTGCTTTGAAGCAACCCGCTGAAAAGTTACGCAAATAACATCGTGCATACCAGCACTGAGTTGTAGTTAACATGAATTGTAACCATATTAATGTAATCTTATTTAACTCTAAATATGTTAAGGTAGTTCCCATTTGAATAATGCAGAATTTATTTCATGTTGATTTGTCATTCCAGTTCCCGGTGAAATTGATGTTTTGAGGAAAGAGCAGTTCAACAACTGGTACAAACTGAGAACTTATTATTTGGCCTTCCTTACGTCCCAAATTCCTGCTGAGGTAATTAACAGAAAATCAATATCGATTCCACTTCCAAATTTATAGTTTTTTTTTTTTTTTCAAGTTAGGCAACAATAAAAGAACAGGATGTGTTTTTTCAGGTCATCACTTGATAAAGGTTAGGCTTTTCTACAATATCTTTTGGTGTAATGTTATAATTAATCCAGGGAGGTTGGAAGAATCAAGCTTGAGAGAAAAAACCGAATGTGTCAGACCAGGGTTACTAAGATAGAAAAAACACATCGATATGTCTTTGAAAATTATGTGTTCCTGAGATCTATTTTGTCAACCTCTCCCAGGTTATAAGGGTGATTCTCATTTAACGGGACAATCGCTGTCCTTCATTGATAAATAATTTTCTGTTCAACTTTTTCCAAAAATTATTTTGGTAGGTTTTATGTGGTAACTAGGCCTACTCATGGCTGTCGTTGGATGTAATTGATCGAAATCTCATTGTCATGGTCTGTCCGTGAGTCAGAATTTGAACTTAATCCAAAATTTTATCCGCTTAAAGTACGTTTTACCGGAAACATTTTAACACGTTCACTGCGACAATAATTATTCAAAACCAATTTTCTGTGCGGCAACTTTTTTGGTTTATTATTCAATAATAAACCATTGTAATCGCTGTGGAAAAAAAATTCTAACCCCCCTGAAAATTTCATGGTTTACATTTCAAAGATTGTAGAATCCGAATCTGCAATACAAAAAGGATCTGAACCCTGCTTGAGTCTTGCTGGGAGTCAGAATGTTCTGCCCTCACTTCACTTTAGCGAGTGCGGGAGTCAGTACTTAGTAACGTTGGATGAACTGAATGCCGCTAGAATGCGCTTGAAACCTTGATAGCCTTCAGTAGACTCCCCTGGGAAGAGGGCGTTAGCGGGTTGCAAGCGCATTCTACCGGGGCTCACTGCAATCAACTTCCGACTTGGTTAGACCAAACGCCGCTAGAATGCGATTGAAACCTTAATAGCCTTCAGTAGACTCCCCTGGGGAGAGGGCGATAGCGGGTAGCAAACGCATTCTACCGGGGCTCAGTGCAACCAACTTCCGACGTGGTTAGACGAAACGCCGCTAGAATGCGCTTAAAACCTTAATATCCTTCAGTAGACTCCCCTGGGAAGAGGGCGATAGTGGGTTGCAAGCGCATTCTACCGGGGCTCAGTGCAACCAACTTCCGACTTGGTTAGACCAAACGCCGCTAGAATGCGCTTGAAACCTTAATACCCTTCAGTAGACTACCCTGGGAAGAGGGCGATAGCGGGTAGCAAGCGCATTCTACCGGGGCTCAGTGCAACCAACTTCCGACTTGGTTAGCCCAAACGCCGCTAGAATGCGCTGGAAACCTTAATACCCTTCAGTAGACTACCCTGGGAAGAGGGCGATAGCGGGTAGCAAGCGCATTCTACCGGGGCTCAGTGCAACCAACTTCCGACTTGGTTAGCCCAAACGCCGCTAGAATGCGCTGGAAACCTTAATACCCTTCAGTAGACTACCCTGTGAAGAGGGCGATAGCCGGTTGCAAGCGCATTCTACCGGGGCTCAGTGCAACCAACTTCTGACTTGGTTAGACCAAACGCCGCTAGAATGCGCTTGAAACCTTAATACCCTTCAGTAGACTCCCCTGTGAAGAGGGTGATAGCCGGTTGCAAGCGCATTCTACCGGGGCTCAGTGCAACCAACTTCCGATTTGGTTAGCCCAAACGCCGCTAGAATGCGCTGGAAACCTTAATAACCTTCAGTAGACTACCCTGGGAAGAGGGCGATAGCGTTTAGCAAGCGCATTCTACCGAGGCTCAGTGCAACCAACTTCCGACTTGGTTAGACCAAACGCCGCTAGAATGCGCTTGAGACCTTAATAGCCTTCAGTAGACTCCCCTGGGGAGAGGGCGATGGCGGTTTCGAGCGGGATTTTGTCCAACTTCCCTCCATATCGTCTTTTTGCGCTGAGGTTCGGTCAATCTTGTTAAGTTACCATAAAATCGTCACGTTTTTCGTTTTTTCTTTTACGTTGGCTATTTCGTATCATAATTTCTCGGAATTGGGTCTCAAAAAGTCTCCTGTAACTATCAAGCAAGGAACATGAGAAAAACTCTGTCATTACTCAATATTGGTTTGTTATTCAATAATAAACAGGTTTGATGCACGGCCCGATTCATGGTGCCAACATTCGCGTTATTTTGGTTTATTATTGTTTTTGTGTTGATATCAGTAACCTAGTGATGCCGATAGCTTCGAGTTGTAGTGAATGTGGATACTGGAGTGATAGCCGATGTTGATACTTGTAGTTTATAGCCGATACACGGGTTGAAGCATTCTGATATGCATGAAACGCTGATGATAAATAGGTAAATATTGTACAATATTATTAGTGGGGTAAATAAGTATTCTTTCTCTGGGTTTATTATTCAATTGGCTTGCGTTCATGATTTGAATCTGTACTAAGCTTCGGAGTGTGCGTGAATCACCCATAATTCTCTAAGAAGTTAAATTGTTAGCGTTTTAATTGGAAAATATACCTAAATATCGAATTATATGTAGAAAAAAAGTTATTATAACCAATCACATGATGCCGGATATGATTACATCCATTATTAAAGCCGTTGACACTAGATGTTCTTTACAGCTAATATACTTGGGTGCCCACGCTGGCGAATTAGATGGTTGATTTATACTTGGCTGTTTACTATAATTATTTTGAATGTTTGATACAGATTTTCTGCTCAATGTTCTTCGTTGTCGTCTCGTATTATCTCAGTGGTCAGATCCTGGAGTTGGATAGATTCTTGAAGTTCATCCTCATCAATAACCTGGTTGTGGTTATTTCCGAATGCTTAGGAGTCACCCTCGGCACAATTACGAACCCTGTGGTAGGTACCTACATGCACTTCTATTACGAGAAAATTGAGAAAAGTGAAAATATTAGTTTTTTGAGCTACGGATAATTTGCAGTATCCAACACTCCCAATATTCTAGGCTACCGTTACGATTATTTAATTATTATCATGGTTTTGCAGACCGGAACATTCTGGGGCTCTGTTATGCTGGCTGTTATGATCCTCCTGGGTGGATACCTGGCCATCCTGACTCATATGCCTCGAACTCTCTATTACATCTCGTATGGCAACTTCATGAGGTACTCCTTCCAAGGTCTGGTCAATACGATCTATGGGAACCACAGAGCTACTCTGCCATGTCCCGAAGAAGAATTTTACTGCCATCTAAAGTAAGTTCAGCCAGAGAAAGTATTCTCCCAGGTGTTGATTTCCAAATATTGAACTCCCTGTAAGTGGACCCAATCCTGAGGAGGCTCCTTAGAGTTTATATTAAGTAAAATAACAATTATAACGGCTGAGTATATCATTACGTCATGAAAAATTCGAAAAGGACACCGCCGACTCAAATGTCATTAGCCCTCCCCCCACATCAAGACACTAAAAACGTCCAACTCGAATTTCTCCGAATAGATGCTGCTGTTTGAATTGATATGTATACTAAATTGATCAACCCTAATCTATATTTCATGGGTATTCGTCAAATGTGTAGTGTGGTTTTATTTTGCTCATGTTTAACCCAATTACATCATTTCAGGTATCCACAGAAGTTACTCAGCGAAATTGGCATGGAGTCGGTCAATTATTGGAACGACGCCACAGCTTTGAGCGGGATGCTTGTACTCGTAGCCTTCTACTCCTACTACAGTCTTTGTCAGAACATCAAGTCCCGATCGTGAATGGATTTACTGAAGTCAATCCAAACTCTAACAAACTTTTTCCATAATTGAGGCCTATGAGGAGGCTGTCAAACGGAAAAAAATTGCGATAATCTTTCAGATTAGGCCGTAAAACGGCGTCAGATTGCCACATTCTACCAAGTTCTATTGGTTCAAACTCTAAAAATGAATATTCTGTACCACCGATTGTAGTTAATGTCCATGGATTGATTTTTTGTTGTCATTCGCGTATTGTCTGCCTGAACTTAAGCTCAATATTCTCACCGAGATATTTTTAAAAAATTGAATCTTGAAAAGCAAAATAAAATGTAGAAGTACATTTTGAAATATTTCAATTTTCAATACTTTACCGGTGCTGGAAATTCTTGCGTTGTTTGTAGAAGTTATGAACTGAACGTTCTAGGTTTCCATTACTTCCTACATCTGTAGATATGATGTAGGTACTTTCAAAATTATGAAATACCCACTGGTAATTCCTGTTTCGTAAAATTCTATTCTATTTTGACGAGAAAAGTGACGAATTTCGTAGGCAGCCGGGAATATTTTGTAGATATTGTATAGAAAAATTATTTTAATGTGAACGATGAGCTGTTTGTATATTTTGTTCGTGCATTTGTGTTTTTGTGATTTTGAAATTACTACGGTTTATATTGAATGGGAAGTTAAAATTTAACTTTTCCTAACGAGCTAGCAATTCAAATAATGTAATGGTAAATAAGAACTTTCGTGATAGGAACGACTTAATTGTATAATGGTTTCATTTGGATAGATGGGTACTTAACATGTTAAAACTGCATTGTCTCTCTTAAGTAGGTACCCATTTGCGTAGAAACTAACAAAAATATACAACCACTTTTTAGGGTGTTGTAAGCGAATTTGTATATTTGTAGATCGTGTGATCATTATGTGATAATGTACGTAGCATTTACATGGTACTTCTATTGTACAGGGTGTGTTTGAAAGCTGAAGAAATCGCAATTTTAATGGTAAATATCGATTTGAAAGGTACTATCTAGCAGAAGATTAAAGAAAGGAGAAATAGGCTCATCTGACAGGGTCTTCTCCCACCATTTTTATGAGGTAAACCCTACTTTACTCATTAAACAAGATAGTGTCTTGGTCCCCCGAACTCCATTATAGTTCTGCTCTGGACCATCCACAATCATCATCAACTCATCCCGGCAGATGAAAACGGCTAAGTATAATTGAGTGAGATTGCTCTAGAAAAATGTTGAGGTTATATTTTCCTTTGTGCAGAGTGTCAATATACCACTAACTTCTAGAGAAACCCGACTTTGTTTGTGTAAAAGTTTAAGACTAGGGTCGGGGAGACAATAGCTTCAAAATGACAGGAGTGAAGAAATGTATTCTGATGGGTTTATCTTCAATTACGTTCGAATACCAGGTCGTTTGTGTGAACCAAACTGAACGCTGAATTATAAATAAATTATTTTTGTAAATCATTAGCTGCCTTGGGATGGATACAGTTGCCCAGAATGGATAAAGTAGTCACTTGTAAACTGCAATGATGGGTAGAGCTTATAGTATTAAAAAGAACGATAAATAGGCATCAGTGATCCAACTTAATCCATTCACCAAATAGCTTGAGAATGATTTTTCCTCTATTGATCAAATCTCCTGGTGGGAGAAAGTTGTGAGCCATACCCATCTCTCCTTTAAGTTTCTGCTAAATAGAAGGGAAGGTATACTTAATTTATAAAAATAGTTATAAACTTTGAAATGCATCACAATACCTTTTCCGTCAATGGGCCATTTTCTCTTAAAATAATTACAACAGTCAAGCTAGAATACAAATTAGAAACTTTCATAAAATTTAGCCAGAAAATACCAAAACTGAAGAAAATTGGTTAATCTATATTTTATTCAATTCTGAATAGATAACGTATTTATTACACTCATGTATTAACTGGTTTTAAGAGGTGTACCTACATTGGCAGACACACATAGTGTTTTGTGTAGTTCGCTTTTAAGTCACATTATATAGTTCTAAATGTGTTTGTAAGAGGCTTTTGATGTAATATTTTATCCAGTTGAGTCCAGCTATGCATTTTTGTACTGAATGAATCAATGTATGGATAAACAGAGATGTTTAATTGACAAATGGTAGAATCATCTAATTGCAGTTCATTTGACACATTTTCGTCTTAAATTTTCCTTCCTACTATATCGATGATATACTATTTTTTCCACCATATGCTGATGATCTTGCTGAAACGAATACAGCTTGGCATAAACATCCACTACCACTAAATCTAGAGAACGTAACCCCGACTTAAACATGGCACTCAACTGGTTAAAATCAAAACCCTTGTTTTCGTACGCAGCACTTGTTCTAAGGCGTACAACCTGTACTTGCTCATTTTTTTATATTTTATTATAGGGTACATCACTGTTAAAAATGTCTTGTACAGTAAAGTGATATTATATCTGTAAGTAAATATTATGTTTTTATAAATTCGTTCCATTTCTTAACCCATACATACATCAATTCTCGAACTAGAGAGTCAAATAACCATGATGAAATTCTTCTGAAATGTTTCATCTGGAGCATTCCCATATGGATAGGTGTGTGGTATTCAAGTCCAAAATTAACCTTTTAGCAAATTCTGTGGAAATTGGAAATGTCCCAAACAATTTACATAAGTATTCTTTCTTCTACACTATCTCCCATTAGTACTCATTTAGCATAATAGATTCCAAAATACGCTCGTCTAGCCCAGCACATACCACTTTTTTTCGAGAGATTGGAGCAAAGTTCAGCTCTCACAATTTTAGTATGAAACTTTACTGCCCGTATTTAGACACTGACCACTGTTGAAAACAGGAAAAAATGTATCATTTAAATTTATTGCAAAAAATCGAATGATACCTCCAAGTCATCACAGTTCATGCAAGCTTAAATTAGGATGCAACGTTTTTCAACGTGGAATTCGAATGATTATAATTTCACAACAACCAGGGGTGACTGCTGACAGGAGCACAGGCGCATCTGCACCCCTGGGCCAAAATGAAAAAGATACAAAATAATAATAACATGAAAAGTATAATATCATACTGGTTTCCAACTTTTCCCCATGAATCCTCATTGAAGAACAGAGAATTTCAAATTCACGCGCCAAACAGAGCCTCAGAATGGTGGAGTCGTGAATTTGGTGGGGGTGGGGGGTTCGCTGTCCAGTAGCAACAATCCAGCTCTGCACGCAATGGGCGGAGTTTGGACGCGAAACAGCGTTTCATGCTGTTCGATTGGATCAGACTCCAGAAAATGAACCAATGAGAGCGCCTGAAATATGGCACAGGAAATTTCTGAGAGCACGAATAGCTCACTGCTCCTCAACTAAGAATGCTAGATTGGGCTAGAATCACCAGAACACTCTTATCCTATTATCAGTGGATTGTCTCCAAACCTTGTGACTGAACTGTATTAGCTGTAAATACGTGATGAATACAGTAAGTGCTATAAAATGTGAGTTTGCGAAATTGTCAATGGAGGAAAGGGTGATTATACACGACGCAGAGGGCCCAACGCCACTATTGACAGGACTGCAACAAACCTTGAAGGCAAGCAGATATCGTTCCACAATTTGCAAGTTCAATCCTTATTACCACGAAATGGTAGATTAGCTCTGCGGATTTGATGTAAGTAATACAACTTTCTCCTTCCTATTGTCTTCTTTGCAGTAATAATAGGAATTAAGCTTGGGTTAAAGTTGGAATAGGGCTTTTACCTCCACGATGATTCTTGCTGGGTAGATCTGAATTTCAACTGTTGCAAAACAGGGTTTTCTAAAGTTCAACAATCATTTCAAGATTTGCAATTTTTCTTTTCAAGGATTCAAGTACCTACTAGTGAAGTTCTTTAAAACGTAGGATTGAGTCGTCTGATTTGAAGCCAATAAAGCGGATAAGATTGATTTCCTTTGCATATTGGTAGTTGAAAATTAAATTTGGCTGAGAAAAGCACATTTTTGTCTCGTGGTTGTTCTTACGGTCTCAGTGCACCCCTGGCATTTCAGGGCAGGAGCCGCCACTGACAACAGAACAAAGTGAGCAGTGAAGACATAATATACCTCCTGCCAAATTTTTCCTAAAAATGTCTGCCAAGCTGGATGATGCAAAAATCGTTCCCGTCACCGTATCATGAATCTATATCTCATTGAAATGTTTTAAGTAATCTTGAACAAGACTCCACAGCGAGTTTCATAGGATTGGGGGAAGAGATGGAGAGCCTAAAATATCAAAACCGGTCAGTTAGGTAATATTAAAATTATGATTAAGATTAGTTGAGTTTGTGTAAGTTTAAAACCTAATAGTGAATCGATGGGGATGAAGTTCATAAGGCACCATCTTCACCATAACATGTAGTACATTCCCGGAAAATTCCTTGAAATAGAATAAAAACTGTAAAAGTAATGTGTCTTACAAGAATTTATCGCGAATGCGAAGCAGTTATTAATATACTGTACAATTTAAATTGATATGGGATGGTCAAGTCAAAGGCTGAAAGAAAATTATTCTTGCTGAATTTTACTTTAGCGCTTGCGCAGTGTGAAGTGCTGACTGAGTGAACCACGCGCTGTCATCAGTGGGGAGAAACAACACAAAGAATTTTGAAATCCTTCTAATATAATTTACATTCGGCGTCAATAATCATACATTATTTTCATAGTAAAATAGACATACAATTACACAAACGTAATCAACTCTACACTAATACAGTTCATTATATCAACATTTTGATAAATAAATGCTAACTATCACGAGTCTTGAATAAACAATAGTCATTTTAAATTTTTAATTGGGATTTCTTCGAGTTACAAACTATCTGATGGACGTCTAACAAGGAGTAGACGTTTAAAGTAGTGAGAAGATATATCACAACCTCAACTAGTTGGAGGAAAACTTCCCGTTTCATCTCGATCGTATCAATTTTTTTAAGTGGATAAATTTATTTACTTCTGGAGACGAAAAAAAATTATTGGACACAAAATCGGCAGGAAATCAGCGATGATGATAAAAGATTTTAAAAAGTTATTGATACGGCAGGATTCGAACCTACTTTCGAAACTATGGGCTAGACAACCCAGCTCAAACGAATTGCCCTGATACAACGGCAGTAAACGCTTTGCTGATGTTTATTGGGTATACATACACATTGTCTGTTACTTCATCAAGCTTGTCATAAATAATTGAATTTGGCCTTCGAAAAGACGGATTTGCGTTGTTTTTGTAAAAATGGAAAACATTTGTAAACCCATTTCAAAATTACGCATGTTCTTTTTTGGGGCAGGCACATTTTAGTTTAGTGGTTTTCATTCATACTGTATCAGTTACTAAAAACAATGTTATTCACGTAAACTTGATATAAATCTAATAAAACCACCTGTGTACTATAAACAGGATTTCTAAGGTTACGATTCAACAAATCTGATGTTTCATCTACGGTTTTCGCCAGCCTTGCCTCCGTGAAAATGTATGCCAACTACTAGTTTCTTTGACACCTTATCAAAATAACATGGGAAACATGAATACAATATTAATGCAAGAAATAGGAATCTTCATTTGTACGTAAACACATTTGACATTTAAAAAATATTTCATAGAATTCAATAGCTCTTCGATGCAGCCACTAAGACGAGGCAAGTTGTTAGAAAAAACAAATTACATGTTCATTATTGTGGTAAGCACAAGGAGCAAACATGCATACTAAGATTGATTCATGTGAAACCTTATTTAGTTCTTTATTAGTGCCATAGTATTGCTGTGGTGAAATAGTAAATAGGCCTTTAAATCAAAACATTATTTTTTTAAATCACAGCTGGAAAACGGACATCAATTATTGAACCTGGTGGAAACAGATTGTTTCTTAAACGATTTTCGTACTATGTACAGTTCAACAAGATCATAATGGGAGAACGCGGTTACCAAGAGTTGCGTAACATTGGTGTACACACATATCAACTCCACGAAGTAAGCCACTATTTTCCAATTCACCATTATAATGAGGAAGAAATCAAAGCCTTATACAAAACTAATTTCACCAGACGAGTCAGTGAATATCTTTCTTTATTCTAAAAAGACCATTCATTACACTTGTAATCAATTACTGTAATGAAGAAACCAGATAATCAACATTTTCCTCTTCTAGATGATTGCAAAGGCTTTTATTCACAACATGAATCTTAAATAACCATGTTGAATATCCATAATCACGATGGAAATACATACCACATAATATATTATAATGAAATCCTATATTATAGAAAGACATATTAAAATTAGACTCACGAGTCAGGCTCCATTTGTGCTTTATTTGAAACTACTGTAGAGCCGGTATCATATTTACACATCAATGGCTATGGATACTACAACAATATTTAGCACCACCTTCCATGAGTCAGATAAAGTAATCTACTTTGTTTTCCACTTTTGTTTTAAAAAATCAGTAGCATTTCCTTTCTTTGTCCATCGATCTTAGTAATGATGAATTCAAACTACGTCAACCCCGATTTCTAAAAATCCCACAGTTGTTTCTGAATCAGTAAATTCGAAGTGAGGCGGAGCTTTAATTTCCTAGAAGTGGAATAGCTAACCAGGCCTCTCATTCGTCTACATGGGATCATCACACTAAAAAGTACTAGAAATAGGAACTCCACAAGAATTCCCTATTTGGAATACCATTTAACTTTTAAACGAGGATTAGTTACAATTCGAGAATCCCAACACCAATATGCCCTTGCCCTCTTCAATCTTCTGCAATTTCTCGAATACCAACACTAATGAACAATCTTGCTTCTATAAAACTATTGTCGTGTTTAACATTAAGCGGAATATTGAAAAATTTGCTTTTCACATTGTAGGAGAGTTTGATTGGCTTCACAGGTGGAACAACCACAACATGGATGTTAGTTGGCTCCTCATGGTGGATTCACTTGAAAAAGTCGGATATCTTTTCTGAATTAAGGTCATGTTCTGTTACTTGAGAACACGAGAGCGTCTCAGCTTTTGACAATCACAAAAGCGTTTTAGCACACGAAATAAGTCTATTGTTGCGTCCATACATACCCTCCAAGGTTTCCCTTTTTTTGTACATTGACTATTTCATCATGAGGCTCAATAGTATGCTCGAAATCACAGTGACAAGAGAAACACCTAAAACTAAATTCCTAATTTCTTGGTTTTGCCTTTCTAAATGATATTCGATTTCAGATGGCATAAACATTATCTGTCCGTCTACCTTCTGGGCTGCACTGAGTGTATGTGTGAGCTCCTGCAGATCGTGATTGAGTCTGGCAATGGCTTGAGGAGAGCTGTTGTTTGCAATAGATTCCGCAACACGTGCATTTTGAGATATTACCTAGGAATCACATTGTGGATCAATTAGTTTAACATTATTCATTACCTGCCAAGCATATGTTCAAATAGGGGGGGGGGGGGGGGAGAAAAACATCAAAAAATACTGCACAGCATGGAAGGGGGTTTCGCCCCCTGGAAGATATGTATAAGCTCTTAGCACAGGAAGAGAAATTAAATACTCCACGTGAGAGAACGATTTCTTGAGGCGATGATGAGCACGGCTCACTGAGCTGTTGAGTGACTGACACGGAAAATAGAGAACTGAAACTGCTGTCAGGAAATGAGCTGTTAATTGATTGGCTCAAGTATATCGAATTGCTTTAAACCAGCCCCAGGTGTAAACACCACCCGATCATGCAAAACTGGAGTTTTAGACTCGATGCTTATACATACACCTCAACTTGAAGCACTGGTGTGCACATAATATCAGCTGAGTTGAATGAAAAGGAGGAACTCTGTAAAAACCTTTCCAGTTTGCCACCAGGCTGCGTGTATATTACAGCAGTTGTCAGCTCCCTCTATTCTAGTCAACAGTTTTTTGAGTTTTTGTAACCAATTTTTCCAATCAACAACATATGTTCCTAAACTGTATGTTTCATTAATACTGATACTACCTCAAAAACGATTATGACTATCGAAGAAAACAAATAATAAGAGTATAAAAAAAATAGGATGTGGATTTTGAACGAAGAACGTTATACCTAGGGTGTTAGAACAAATAGCAAGAAATAAATCAAGCCTTGGTAGATTAAAAGATACGGTGTACATACTTTTATCCATGATCAATACCTATAGATCTAGATGAGTGTAAATGCGATCAGAGTTATTAAATCCAATCCTATTAAAGGGGGAAATATTTTAAAAATTGAAGTGGAAACAATGAAAATCTATCTCATGCAATACTCCAAATTATAATAATGCACAGAGTAGGTCCCCAGTAACCCCTCAGATTGCTCTTCCACCAATTGAACCAGAGCTACAAGAAGCTGCCACCCTAAAAGAACTGCAGCTCCCTGGGATATGGCACTCCAGAGGGTGTGAAGGGATAGTCAGGATTGGCTGCTCTGTTCCCCCGGACAGGCGGGGTAGGGTGAGGAGTGAAGGTATGGGCCCCATAGTGGGGGACGCGGGTAGCTTGGCTCCCCATTTGAGAAGTTCGCAAGGAAATGGGCAAAGCTGAGAGGCGGAGGTGAATGTATGGCTGAGGCAGAGCGGGTCGCAATCGCGATTTGACTGTGATACTAGATATAGGAATTTTATGTTGAGATATAACAGGGGATGAGGAGGAGATTTTATATCAGTACTCCTCTCCCCCAGTATGTATGTTTGCTTCGTAGTTAATGGGGTGAGAATGAATCAGTGACTGATTAGGGTTAGGAAATCCACTGTGATACTAGTATAAGATCACTGTGATAGTAGAATAGGTCTGTAGTTATGTAGGAATGTGTATGTGTGTGTCAGAACGGTAGTGTGGGGACCCTACCTGCCCCTTGGGGGGCAGCAAACCGGTAGGTTATTTAATCTTTATGATTTTTTATGTTCTGCATTCTATTAAGTTCATCTTTTGTTTATTTTAAGGGCTGTAGGTCTCCCTGTGTTCTGAAACACCCCCTGATATTGGGAAACCCTTCAAGACCAGGGAGGCCATCCAAGGAAGGGTGGGCTCGAGGGTGCCGGTCGGGGTTTTCCCCAGCTCCCCTGGCTAGTATGAATGTGCGTGTCTACTGTGTGAACGTATTTATTGTATGTAAGTAACCTAAATTGTAGTCAAGAGTGATCTGTGATACCATCTGTGATATGTTAGTATGGGAATCTAGTATATAGGTAAAATCCGCGGTAGGCAGGGGAGGATATTCAGTACTCGCCCTGTCTCAGCCTTATTATTCTCTCCTCAACAAGACATGGACCAAGCAGAGAATGACATCCGATAATGGGAAGACCACAAGTTATAGGAAGAGGTGGACTAGTACCTAGGTGTCATTAAGAATGGCGGCCGATGATGGGAAGACCACAAGTTAAAAGAAGAGGTGGATTAGTACCTAGGCGTCATTAACTCCTGTCCCTCAACGTACTGCATCCCATAAAACCTGGCACCTCCACGTGGTCCATCCCGGGCACACTCGTAGAGTCAGAGGGGAGAGGAGGGCCTGCTGTATCATCAAGAAAGAGTGAGGGTCCACTACTGCAGCACACGATAAGTCCTGCCAGATTGTATTGGGCCAGAATGGCCCCAGAAACAATCGATCCCACTCTGATACAGCAGGCTCCCCAGCCCCTGCCTCTGGGCCGGTCGTATTCCTGCCAGCGAGACGTTAACAACCTTTACTAATTGAGGGCCTCCTGTGTGTGCAAGTTGAAGTCCAATTGTGATGAGTGCATTGTCAGTGATTGGAGCAAGATTGGTGTTAACTATTGCAAATTTGGAGTACAAATGCATGTTCGCAGTCATTTTCTCAAAATCTCCCTATTGGAGATTACTTACCTTGCTGCGTTACTAGTTATGCTAACCTGCATGAATGGGAGTGATCTGAGTGAACTCAGTAAACCATTGTTCCTAGTTGTAAGATCACCATTTCATTGACACGCTAGTTAGATTTAAGTTGTATTCATTGCTTTGTAGAGGTGAACTATTCTTTTTTGATTATGCAGTTTTATATGCGAAGATGTTGGCGTTCTTTCTCAAGATCCTGAACTCCCCTGCAGCTTTTGATTATTCTCTAATTGTCAGTCCCCTTCAGGGATCTCAGACCCTTCAGGTCAGATTCCAAAAATGCTTATTTTTGCGCTCTTGTGAACTTAGGAATTTCCACGAGGAGTCCAAAGGATCTCAAGGTAAGAAGGGGCTAACAACAGGATATTCAGACCAAAGAGGAGGATAGAGACAATGTAACATGTAGATAGAAGAAAAAATGAAGGACTCTCTCTGAGACAATGGCAACCAGGGTAGCTTATCGATCGATAGTTTTTCCATTAAATGTAGGGAAAACTCCCACAGTCGAAGAAGTTGAATTGACCATGGTAAAGGTAAAATTGGTCAAGTTTATAAAGGTAGTGGTTGTCAATAACTTTGTTGGCCGTTGTACTGTTTACTCAACAGTATCTTTTGATGCTCCTCTCTTTAGTATTGCGTGATTCTAAAACCAGAATTGACAGATAGTGTTACGCTGTCAATACTCTTCTATTCTCTTTTATACAGAGTGATACACTAGTTAATTCCGCTCTCGATAATTCTACATATAGACGCAATGACTGGTACTCACCAAATCTCTAAGCTCCCTCATCCTGATTTTATTGTTTATGGTGGTGCCCGTGACCCCAAGTATGGTGCCCACCACAGATGCTATGATGGACCAATATTTGGTCCTCTCTGCCTGTGCCCTTTCCTTCTCGTGGCTCTCTTTCAGCCAAGACGACAGAGCACTGAAACTTTCTCTCTCATTCCTCTCGGACACGTTGAACTCAGAATTTATCCTTCTCTCTTCATTTAAGATCTTGTGTTCCTCCGTCACAAGATGCAAATACCTGAAAAGATAAATGATTGTAAGTACTACAGATATGTACATTGGATGAAATGTTATTTGAGGTTCTACGATATTGCCATGTATGCTTTTACAAAAGAAATGTTCCAACATTTTCTTCGAGGGAATCATCTTCGAGACATTATAGAACAATTAGTGAACACCATGACCTCAAACGTATGTACCTCAATACAGCAGAATGTTATGGCGTTTTTCTTTTCGGTCACATACATGACAGTTAACAATGTGCATGTAAGGTGCTCACATCTAAAAACAATTGAACCCAAAGGTTTGGGGATCACCGACCTTTCTTCTCCTCGCTTCGTGGTATTGAGTTCTGCGTGAATCTCTTTCAGTTTGTTTTGCACGGCAATCAGCTCTGACGCGAGTTTCCGACGATCCTCCTGCGCCAAAACGAACCGGTCTTGCGCCTCTATGACGCGGTTCTGCATCATACGAACCTCGTCCATTCCAGTCAACTGTTCGTACCATAAAACCAATTCGTTGATTTTCTTTCTCACCAAATTAGTATCATCCTCAGGTATGCTGAAAGGTCCGACCTTCGAAAGATTCACGAAGGATTGCTGGGCTGCTAAATTGGATTTGGTTCTTAAGCACCCGTTCAAGCTCCTCAAACTCAGTCGGTTCAACATGTTCTAATCAGATATGTGGCAATGGGAAGCGAAACTAGTACACCTCACTGAGAGTATACAGAATAATATTCGTAAGTGGAACAACAATATGTTTAGGAATCAACATAGGTACTTTCGTTAAAGAATACGAAGAAAATCACATAAGACATCAGCATTGCCACTATCACTTTTATCAAATCACTATCAAAGTGTTTGTGATAAGCATTCACTACGGATCCGCGAGTGGATCGGATCCATGCATACTAAAGTGGTGCCGAGGTCTCGCTATTGCCCGTCTGCGGGTATTGTTGATAGTTGCGTCGGCATCGTATTAACTCTCCAAAAAATCACATTGAAAGTTACAGGAAAAGGTCTCTTCTAGTAAACCGGATGAATGGAGACTAAAAAAACGTCTTCCAAGTGGATGTGGCACATAGCTTCCTCGTATCCATAACATGACTGTTCATTGAAAATTATTATTGACTAAATCAAACCGTACAACCAAACGGAGTTATGCTTGTGGCAAGGATTTCACGTTTCAGGATGCACAGAAGCTACTATTGATCCGGGGGTCGTGAAACTCATAGGGGACTATCTACACATCAAACCGAACAATCCCCAAAAATTTCATCGAAATTGGTCAAGAACTCGCAAAGTTATGCGCGTAACAAGGATTTCACGTTTGTACATGCGCAGAAGCTACTATTGATCCGGGGGTCATGAAACCTACAGGGGGCCATCTTCACTCCAACCCGCACAATCCCTGAAAATTTCATCAAAATTGGACAATAACTTCGTGTAGTTTTGCCCGTAACAAGGATTTGCTGACAGACAGACAGACAGACATGGAACCAAAACTGTTCAGAAAGGTCTAAAACGCAAAATGCGAGTGGAATTTTTGATTTTGGAGACAACAAAATTTTCACATTCCAAAAGTGAAAACAATGCTTCCGCTACCTTGGTAGACTTGGAAGCAATACGCACGTAAAAACAAATTTTCTACCTTTCCATTTTTCAGTGGATGGGAGTGGTGGGAAATCAATATAGAAAATTGTTAAAAAAGCAGAAGGATGTCAAAGCTCAAGTTTAGGCTAAAAAAAACCATGTACTTAGAAGAAAATTGTATGCAAGGAAAATTGAAGAAAATTTAACGCTCTTTTCAACCGTATAATTTAAAGTTTAATTTATTTGGTAAATTAAGGGAGTTATGGCCATTTCAGTGAAGTAAGGTCGAAAATACGAGAAAAAAACTTAAATGTAGAATAGGCAGAAAAGGAGCAAACTAAAAAAATTGCTTCTAGGTAAAAATTGTTGCAAATTAGTGCTGAATCGACCCCTGAAGTTTCGTCATTCTTTTACCAAACAGCCTGCATAGGGTGATTCAAAAAATAGTAAGATACTTCTCATGTCTTGGTGGATGAGTACTGAATAGCTACTTTAGGAACATTTCACCACCAACCAAGTGGACCTTCCTACATAACATAATATGTTATGTAGGGAGGTCCACTTGGTTGGTGGTTTGACTAGACGCTCCTCATATATTATATGAGGGGCGTCTAGTCAAAAGCAAACATGTCTGTCAGATGTAACTTTTCAGCAGAGAGTAAAAACACTTTTAACATGTGGGTCTGCGGAGTTTCTGGTCACAAAGGGCTTGTGCCAAGGTTGTGGAATGTCTCCCACGCTTTTCAAGATATATCTGGAGGAAGTTCTCGGCAAGTGGAATGCAGGGTGTGGTGGTATGGGGATGCCGCTTGGTAATCAAATGGTGCACTCACTGTTATTTGCAGACAACCAGTTTATCATGGCTTGGGACAGGCACGATGCATCGTACATGCTCAGTAAGCTGAATGAAGTCTTTGAGGAAGCTGGCCTGAAGATTAGTGCCCAAAAGATGGAATACTTGGTAGTGGATGGAGACAGGCAGGATATAGTTCTCCTGGGTTTGGGTACCATCAATTCAGTGGACCACTTCAAGTACTTAGGGTCAAGCACCCATTCATCTGGGACGTGTGAGGCAGATATTGACAGGCGTATACAGCTGGCCAGGATTGTAATGTGCTCTCTTAATGATGTCCTTTGGAGTCGGGAGGTCCATCTTTGCACCAAAAAGTTGATTCTGCAGGCACTGGTCTTGACGTATGGATCTGAGATGTAGTTGCTGACTCAGTGGAATAAGCAGAGGCTCTGTGCGGTGGAGATGGATGGGCATATGCGTAGTTGTTGATAATCCAGGTTGGAGCAGGTCCAGAATGAGACCATTCGAGAAATGATAGATCAGTCTGAGCCAGTCACTCATTGGATTGAGAGGAAGACTTTAGAAGAATTACTGTCATAAGACAAAGTTCGGAAGATGCAACCTATGTTCCATGACCTATACCATCGGATCTTTCCTCATGTTTGGACCCCTATGCCTAGGAAAATGCGTCTACCCTATGGATCAACAATGTTAAGTTACATAGTTTTGTGAGTATTTCCTATTCTTGTCTAATGAAATAGCATCATGATACCTCCTCGACTTTGCATACTTAGTAGTTTAAGTTCATAAGAACCCATTCACCACCAAGGGGGCAATCAGGGAAAGGTCTACTCATTTTCTTTTACGGGGAACAATTGGGGTTAGTTCCCACTTACACTTCATTCAACACCAACCTAATAATTGGATTTGATCGATGTACTGCTGCTGCAGTACTGGTTACGCTGCTTGTCTCACGGGTGGGGATTTATCCCGAACCTGACATAGCCACGAGGGATATGGTACCCAAGAAACACCACCTGGGCCCACGCCTTGTCAGACCGAATCTCCTGGCTTGAAACTTCTGGCGCCTCTCCCTCTGTGAACAGCAACGCCTGTAGCCCCCCTCCCCTTGGCACACTGTGTGGTTTTTATGGAAAAAAAGTTCAAAAATACACGAAGGTATTTTTAAAATCCAAATTGGTTTTTCTCTAGGAGGTCGATTCTTTCTTATGAGTCAGTCAGTCAGTGATAGCTATGCAGCTATATCGTGTTCACATTTTTCCCAATTCCTTAGTGAGAGCAAAGGCGGAATATGATAGGTATCTGAGTGGTGGAAATTGATAAAAACTAATTCTGAAAATTTAAATGTCGGGGGCCCGCAATATTACCTAATTTGATGAAATCAAACTGTGAATTAGAACTTGGGGATTTTCGTCAAAAACATAAAATTCGTATGTACGAAACTACTTATTTTTTTCCCATTCTATGAGGGAAATTGGATGGCCTGTGAATCAGAAAACGGGGAAAAAACTGTAAACCTGTCTCACTATATATTTGCAACAAAAAAAAAACTTTAAATCGTAATGACCCATCCACTTCCTCACGGAGAACTACTACCCCCTCAGCGCCCACGAGTAGGTACATCCCTTCTTCTTCGAACCAGCGGACTAGACGGCCGTCTGCGGTGGACAAAAGCGACAAGTTTTTCAAGCTGCTCCCTTCTAAATATAAGACACCTCGTGAACGTCCGGGGCCCCTCGGCTCAGTTTCGTTATAGACTTGGCTCAATAGGTTCCGGCCCAAAGGAATCAGAACTATTTCGCAGTACAAGGAACCGTCGGCGGATCAACATATACACACAGATACCACGTAAGTAAACACGGATTCACAGATATTATCACACAGCAAACTTACTGAGATTAAATGGTGCATTGATTATTTTGGTAAATGAAAGTAAAAAATGGAAGAACGAGCGTTCTTGAATAAAAAAATAGGCGGAATTTTCATAGATTTCAGTCCGAAGGTAGCATTAGCTACTCCTACAGTCCGATCTTCGTCTGAGGATTTAACTGGTGAGGCATCCGAAATAAATCACAAAATATCACTCAAGCAGCCAATAGTTTACATGAACATTTGTTCCTTTTTTAAATACAGGTACATTTAATTCTAAAATTAAAACTTAATTAAACTAATTTTGTATTATAAGATTTCTTAATTTATTTAAGATACTTAGATATTGTAAACCTTCACGAGAAAGTGAAGGAAAAAAAAACTTCATTGAATAATCCAACCTAAGGATATTTTGAGGCTCCGCATTCGCATTCTTTTCAGATGGTGCTATAAAATCCATTGTGGTTGGCTGGAATTTATCACCGGCTTGATTGGAGTGGCATTTTGTTCCTTTTCATCTGCATCAGAATTTGTTCAATAAAAGAAACTAAATTATTGTCCTCCAGAATTTTAAATGATCCTCCTTCCGACTCATTTCCTCTATTTCTCCATTGAAATATGAAATGATTACCTATCATTAGAAACTGGTTAATGGAGGCAGAGAGACCACCCTCTTTTATAAACTGTAAAAACACGTTTTTCTTGACCATCATATCACTCGAAAGTTTAATTAATTGCAATTAAGTTCAAAGCCATCAAACTCCACTGGTTGGTTTTGATTTTTTGAGACATGCAGCTGAGACCATTTCAAATGTTTAAGTCTAAATTTAAATTGTTGATGGTTGGGAAAGGACTTTGGATAAAAAACTGAAATTAAACAATAATGTTAACCATCATCCAAAATCTATGTTTCGTTCATTGAAGCAGTGTTGAAGAGTGAAGATCTATTCTTGATTAAGAACCCATCATAGGAGCACATGTGTGATGGAAATACTGCTCCCAAATCTTCAGCAGCTTGATCACATTTGAAATGTTTTTCCCTCGTTTCACGGTTCGCTGTCGCTATTCAAACTAGGAACAAGTAAAAAGAGACGTCTGCATTAATAATGCGATAATCCAAAAACGTGGTCCTCTCTCTGTCTTGATAGCTTAAAACCTATGCAAAGTTTTATCTTTCTAAGCGAACATCGTTCTATTCATTCCTGATCTCTGTTTTTTACTAATAACGGTCCAGTAAACGACCAACATTGTAAAGAACTCAGTGCTAATTGTTTGTCCGCTCCCGGTATCGAAACATTTCATTTGCTTAGGACGTGATTTATCGTTTTCGAATGCGTTCAATTAGAATCCGAGCCAAATTTCTGCTTCAAGGACAAATTCCAACATACAAGAATAATAAACGGGCAACGTTCAAAGCAGAATGAATGCTCGTCATAGAAATCAATCTTGAGAGTTAGTTCTGATCTTAGCCAATATAAAAGCTTGTAAAACTTTGTGTAACCATTTAAATATTAATTACGTTTAGAATATGGCGATTACTCACAGTCCTGTAGACCTATTTCTAACAACGCCTATGGCCATCTGGCCAGTTCTCCAATTCTTGTTTAACGGTGCTTCAAAGGGTCTTAATCGATTCATTGAACTGATTTTCTTTCTTTCAAAAAACGCGATCCATCCCAAATTGAATTATTATTGAATAAAAATAATGAATTTAAAAAATAGTCATCATGAATAGATACATTAAAAAAAACCCATAAACCTTGTTGATTCTGATTGTTTTTTCTCGAATCGAGAATACTGGAAGTTCTGTTCCTTGCTTCTCGCACAACTTCTAATGCGCGTATAGGTAGGTTAGTACTATCTTTTTTTTTATTCATGTTGGCCTGAAATGGAGAAACTAGCGATGTAAACGTCCATTTACCTTTAAGATAAAGTCCTTGATATTGGATGAATTAAAAGGAAAACGCACGGTATTCTCATAATTTCCAGGAGATAGGGAAAATCCTTCAAAATCGATTTGAACAATCTCGGAAACATTCACGATTCTCTTCCAACTTTGCAACAATATAATAAAACAGGTTCTATCAAACTATTGAGCTGAGATGGACAGATCTCCTAGGCTCTGATGAAAACCAGAATATACTTATTAAAGCGATTTAATGTATCACGTAACTATATTGAAATGTTGCCGCCACAAACCCTGTAGCTAAGTAACTAAACTTGCTATTCAGGGAACATTACAATTAGGGAATAAGTAGGGAACATTAGCTATCTACAAATTGAAGGGTTTTATTCATTGAATTAAACTGAAGAAGTTCGAAAAGCTCTTAGAATACCTACTATGAAACTAGGAATACCAAGTCTGTGGAAGAATAGGTTGAAGGAATTGAGCAATATCCAAAAGACCTACTGCTGAATTTTACCTTCACCTCCCTGGCCTTTTGTTTTCAACAAAGAGCGAGCTGAGTGATTTTGGATTTATTCTCCACACTTGGGTAAATTATTTTTGATTCGGAATGTATCAGTAGTACGATAGGCGAATGGAGTGTTGAAGGAAATCCGCCTACCTACATACTTGAATTCGCATTGTGTCCATCGACTAGTGGGTTTGAAAAACTAAAAGCCTACGCAATGGTGAAATGAATTAGTTGAGCAAGTAGGCATAATGAATTCCAGCGAACCTCACAACGGAAGTGGTTGGCACCTGGAGGCAGCCTCGCCCATTACAACTGTCTGGAGACCAGGTAGTACGTCTTGAGGCGTCCCACGCGAATTTCAAGAGCTTTTCATTAATTGAGAGCTCAATATTGATCACTTCCTGAGCAGATGTAGTATTGACGGGTACAGACGGGTTTTTACTCTTTAGATAGTGAATTTTATCCACTTCGTTTTGATTCTTAAGACGCTTCCTAGTCGTGAGGGGTCTCTTCGTGGTTTTGAATAATTGGCAACAAATTTAATATTTAGAAGAAAAACTGTGAGCTCAACGATTTGCCCAGTTTTTGGAGTAAGGGTTGACAATTTTTGAACGCTGCTGTAACATCCTGACTATGCAATTCTCAAGAACTGCTGTTTCTTTGCTCACAAACAACTGTCACGATTTATATCTTGTTATCTTGTTGATAATTTTGTATCACACTCGCGAACTGCTGGCAAAATTGTACGGCTTTAGGTATATTCAAGTTAGTGTACAAATTCCTGAAGTAATGTGTTGAACAGTTCCAGGCTGAGTTCCAACGTGGGAAAGGCAGGTGAGGTTTTAGTGGGTTAGATCCCTTCTGGGTATCTTAAGAGATCCGATTTCACCTTAGGATCTTAGTAGATTTCCTCACCTGCTTACCGAAAAAAAATGTACACATTCCCAATACAAATTTTGCATATATGTACTTAACGGTAGAAACAATCACACTATTCGTGTTTTGGATTTCCAGAGGAACATTTGGACGTTTCCAGGATTTTCTCTCTGATAACTGACCACGTGGTGTCGTATAATGTTTAAGAAACGTGGACTATGGTTTTCTATTGTCAAATCTTTTCATCTTGATCAACTCTTCTCCAAAAGGGGAAGGTTTTTGACAAAATTTTCAGACTAGAGTTGTAGGAAACAACTGTTACTACTAAACAGTTTCCTCTCTAGGAATAAACATAGGATCATTAAAAAGTCCTATGGCTGAAACTTAATATTATTTGAAATATTATTCAAGGCGCTGGGCTGGTGGTTTCGACTGATATATTGGGGTTGTCCTAGGTAGACTTTATTTCAAACTTCAGCAACGGTAGGATGATTAGAAGAGAATATGTTTGAATGTAGTTCGTTCATTTGGTCATTGTGATTTTTTACGTTGTAATTCTATTGTACCTTCCTTTTTTGTCAAGCCTATTCTCAGTTCCAAATTTCAACATCGTTAGTTGATTGTAAAATATGTATTGTTCATCCGACAAAATCGGAATTTTTTCTGATTTTATTGCTTACTTTTCAAGGCTTGGCACCATTGTAAACGCTTGAATGACAAACGTTTCTCTCATTATTTCGGGTAAACTCTCTACCTCAAAATACGAGAGCTCAGTCTGATGTAACTGTGTTTTACGACACAAAACCTAACCGCAGAATGTCTCGAACTGTTCAATCTCTCACCGCATTTAGCTTCAATTGTGGTTGATGATGTATTCGTTGACGTCATCGACCCCGACCCGAGAGTATAGAAAATAGGCAATTTTTATTAAATATCTTGCTAATACTTTGATTTCATCAGTAATCGTTCATCAAAGCTGCGTGCATCGTAACTCGTTGACCTTACGGATTGAATCTCAGAATCCTTCAAAACCAAAGACGAAAGATGGTGTCGAGTCATTTCATCGTCACTTTCAAGGATATCATGAATCGGCACATGGCGCGAAACGTAAATTATAATTCGTGGCGGTTCTGAAGGAGCAAAACCTCTCCCTAAACATCGTGTGACTTCGTTTTTCTCTCATGTTAGCGACTCAGTCAGAAGTAGGAGATCCTGAAGCAGGTGCAGAAATTGTACCTTGCATTGACATATTCGAAAGAAAAGTAACTCATACATAATATGCCATACATAACATTTATAACATACATTATATTATAAATATAATAACATACATTATATTATAAAGGTAGACAAAGGTAGCAGGATAGAGGCCAAAAGTGGATTAATAGTCTAGACTACCAACAGACTATTATCATGACATCCCAATGACACGAAACCTTCGAATGTTGCGAGATTCGCTCCTTCAACAGCAGCTAGTTCAGTTCTGTTAAGTCCAGATCGAACGACTAGGACGTGAGAGAATTATGCTTCAGGGATATTACTGAGTGAAGGTTATTTGTGAACCATGAAACTCATAATATCACAGAACAATCTGCATCCTAATCCGCCAATTATTCTATCTTCAAAATGTCATCAAATTTGTATGAAAACTGTAGAAATTAGGTTTGTAATACGGATTTCAGGATACTTCATAGCAATTTTTTGCTAGGATATTAAACCAGGCTTCCGTATCATTACCAACTCTTCCCTTTCGCCTCTTTCCTCGCTGTATCTCCTTCAGCGTAGTTTCCCTATAGCATATTCCCATTCATCATGGAGCGCTATAGCTATTGGACATAGCTGGTAGTAATAACCAAAACCTTAGTGGCAAAAAAGAGTTAGTAGATAAAAAAAAAGATAGTTTACTAGATAAAAAAAAGGATCAGTGACATAAACAATATTATCTACTAATAGTTTTTCCTCATACTATCCGACGTGTTCGTAAGGTGTGAGTTGTACACATTGCAACACCCAATGCTACGGCCAAATCAGATTGGGGTTGATAATACACGGCGCACAAAGCAACCCCACCTTCAAGACCGGGGGGTCGTGCGGGTCATTGCATATCCTGGCCCCTGACCAAGACAATGCCTCCTCCGTAGCTTTCCCAATTTTCAAACATTAGGTATTTTTTGGTTATACAGGATGTTCCAGGAAATATGTACAATCCGACTCCTACGTGTTCTACAACTCGTTTCCGAACAAAAATGCCTCCTAGCAATTTTTTGCCAGAGGCTTCGTTTCCGAGTTATTCGCGATTTGAGATTTCTTTCGTCTTTTCGATCCTATGTCATTAAAACTGTCGTAACTCCCTCAATTTTGGAGACAGCTCAAATTTGATGACATCGTTGGAAAGAGCGTTAAATTTGCTATCTATTTGTTGTCAGAAAACTATTTTTTTTAATTGCATTGAAGATCTGCGATTGCTGCGCGAAATGGCAGTTTTGTTAGAATCTTGAAATCGCCTGTTTTTCATCTCGCCTAGAATCACCATTAATGCTTGACGCAGAACTGTGCAGGCCTAGTAAAACGTGCGCCAAAATGTCTTCTTTCCAACGATGTAGTGGTTTTGGTTTTAAAACTGTTTTTAGTTAAGGAAATGTTTAACTTCAGAAAAATGTGTGTTTTCTGTTAAAATTGAGGTTTTTCCAAAAGTCTCGACGAAAAAAGGTTGGAGGCGGGATATACGTAACTTTTCTCGCTCAATCGAATGGTGACAACGCCAGACCTCTCAAGTGACGATTTAAGTTAGTTTTGTCGCATGCATAAACCCGTTCGTTTGTGAACAGCGTCTACGGCATTCCTAAGCTGTCCGGCCAAAGTCAGGATAATCGAAGAGCCGAGAGACGGATATTGTTTGTGTTCATTTACGATTGATTGCGATGAGTTGCATTCATCTTTTTGCTGACACTATGGACCCTTATCAAACCAGGCTTCCGTATCATTACCGACTCTTCCCTTTCGTCTTTTTCCTCGCTGTATTTCCTTTAGCCTGGTTTCCCTATTGCATACTCCCATTCACCATGGTGCGCTATAGCTATTGGACACAGCTGGTAGTAATAACCAGAACCATAGTGACAAAAAAGATTAGTAGATAAAAATAAGATGGCGAATTTATGTACTTGGGCCAATGGGTGTCGGTGACGAGGTCGTTGGAGGGTGAGTTCCGCAGTCGGATCGAAGTAGCGCGCGGTGCATTCAACAACAAGCGTAGTATATTGTGTCGCCGGGATTTGAATTTCGCACTGCGGTGGCGCGTTGTTAAGTGCTGCCTGTATGGAGTATAGTCGTGGACATTAATAGCCAAAAATTTAACCGGCTAAAGGCTTTTGAAATGTGGCTCATCCGGCGTATGCTAAAAATCCCTTGGACTGCCCGGCCCTGCAACGACTATATTCTTCAACAAAACTCCCTGCAGCGGGAGTTGTTGCTGACAGTGAAGAGATGCAAAATGTCTTACTTGGGGCACTTTATGCGTAACACCAAGTACCAGTTGTTACAAACAATAATGATGGGAAAATCAGCGGACGCAGGGAAGTTGGACGGAACCGGGCGTCATGGTTGTCCAACATACGGAGCTGGACGGGCATCAACCGAGCGGCGGATCTCTTTCACTCTGCTCAAGACCGTGAGAGGTTCGCAGAAATGATCGCTAACCTTCGATGACGGAGATGGCAGTTGAAGAAGAACAAGAAGCAATGAGATTAGTCAGGCTATAGGGATATGGCCACTATTTAATGATCACTGGAGACGAGACCGGTGGTGGCCGATAACGAGGTTTAGTTATCTACCAGTGTGGTTTCTACTTCTTACCACTTTAAACAGTGCTGATTGTGTTGTATTCAGCTCATTTTCTCGAGTAAGTCATATGAATTGCATTCATTGAAGCCATACTTACGGAGTCTTCTTCTTTGTACCTAATCTTCTTTTTTTTTTCACGCGGACTTTCACATTTACATTACCACATCTTTCAACCTATTTCAAGTATTATAATTTCGTTATTCCATTCACATCATTGTTATTTCATGTTTGTCTGTATGTACAAATAAAGAAACAAAAGCTGGAAGAGGGGTTATGATTTCAGTATTCCACCCACTTCGAAAGTCTCAGAAGACAGTTTACTTTCTCTCAGCCCATTGAAGGATCATGACCATTCATCAAGTCACGTGACTCTCGAACCTACGTGCATACAGTTGAGTTTTATTGATGAATCGACCGTCGCGGATGACGAAGGGTAGGTCGGTTCATCAATCTTATCTAATCTCGTAGGTTGAGGTGACGCTGATTTCTCGCCAATTTCTAGGTCAAATCTTGTCGGTAGATTAGCATTGAAGCATACGTCGTCAATGAATGGTTTCAAACGGCGCACATTGGCCCATAGAATTGAAAAACTCGATTTTTTTTAAATGAATGAAAAGAAAGACAAAGCTTACGCCGTACAACCTCGAACAAGCTTATGGAAAGCCGATTGGCAAGCTTTATAAGGCAAAAGGTTCAAGCCATGCAGCACGATTGTATCAGCGAATTTTCCTTTATTACCATATTAGGATATGTTTTTTTGTTATAAATTGTGTGGGGATTTAAGTACTTTGTAGATAAAAGTATTGCTGATTGTAAATGTCATAGGTAGCAATTAAACTTATGCTGAATAATATACCGGTGCACTAGAACAAATTGAGAACTTTTATAATTTGTTAAAGTTTTTCATAGATTTTAGCTAATTTTACCAAAATTTAACAACATTTTGTCAGTAAAAGTTTGTGCATACATTTTTAAATTCCTTGATTAACATTTTGTGAGTAGTATAATACCAAAAACTATATAATACTGTCACTTTTAGGCGTATTTGCCATCTTAATGATTCCTTAAACACATTCCTTGCATTTTATCAACTTCATGCTCAAAAAGATCCCCTCAAAAATCTCACCCTTTCTTCTGGAATAATTGATTTTTTTTTAGCAAGAGAGCTAAAAATCTAGTATTTAAATTAAAATACAAGCTCCGGTCCCACCATCGCTCATAATTTATTGTTTAAAATACTAAGTTGCAGAAATCCTATAAATCGATTAAAATGAAAATCATTCTACCCTAGACGAAGTTGTGGAAATAGACTACGAGTTTTCTTGATATGTTTGTTTTTTTAGGGGTTAATTAGGACACCGAGTCAGATGCGGCGTAGGCGGTGAATGTAAGCTTTCTGACTAACACAGTTCTTTTTGGAATGGGGTCACCCTTGCGAGTCTCTTGTCTTCTGATTCATCTCACAATTTATCTCTGAACGCATTCTCATCTCGAAAAGCATTCAAAAAGACTTGTTTGACACTCCACTTTTTTTCTGCACCAGAAAAAACCCATCGTAAACTATAGCCATCAACATTATTTGACTTGTCAACGCTTTGACAATTGGAGCTTGCTTCTTCTCCACAAACTCCCTACAACTCGCATAAGTCTTGTAAATGTAACAGTGATTCACACATTATTCACAAATATAGACATAGATTAATGTCTCTGAATGAGAACAAGACAATTTTTTCTATTCGGTTGAGAGAGCGTCAGCTCTTGTAACATCAAATGTCGAAGTGATGCAGTGAAGTGATAAATATTGATTAAGAAAAGTTATCATTGAAATTACCCCAGTTCTCGAGATATAGTAAATAATTCTAGAAAACCATCCAGTTTTAGTTGCAATGATAAATGTAAGTAATGTGAAGCACATTGCCGACTGTTTATTTTTGGGGGTCTCACCTTCTTCATGATCAATTTAGTCAGTTCTTTGTATATTTCTTCAAGGAACAATTAAAACTTGATGTCAGCATTAGGTACTACGTAGCAAGAATTTGGATGTTGTAAAATTAGATCTACACTCGAAATTTCATAAAATCCAACACCAACTCACATGGAAAACACCAAGAATGAAGAACCCCGGGGAAAGGAGATTGAAGCAGAGCGTGGATCCAAGGCATATAGGTCGTGACCCCAACACAAAGGGTGGGTTGCAAACACTTCCCAGCCTTCAGCCCATAGTTTTTCACCTTTAAAATAGGGGTTGCAGCCCTTATTCCTGACCGAAATTTAGACTGCAGGCACGGACTCTTGCGTAGACAATCTTCAAGGGAACATCTTCAGTTCAGAACGTCTGCCTGAAGGGGTTTAGTGAAACTCCGCGGTATTGGTCTTGCATATGAGTGTTGAGGCGTTGGCTTGAAGGCGATCCCGTAGTGTGTTGTGTGCATCAGCACTAAATCAGGAAATATCCATCATGAGGATAGCTCTGTGAGTTTGGACGAAAACGCACAGAGCTCAATTCATCATTTAAAAACCACAAACAACGAAAAGTCTGCATTAATTTATTATCACTTTCACTGAAAAATAATAAAACAATGTAATTGGAGTAGAAACAAAGTATAATATGTCTTTCAAATAGTTTGGTTTCAAGTTTGATTGTACTTTATTAGCAGATTAGAGGTATTCGTATTGTTATTAAAAGAAATCAATGATAACAGATTCCTATATGTGGGAAAAGCATTGTTTCCATTTCCCGGAAAACGAACGACTTTGTACCTCGAAAATCTGTCTGTACAACTTCGTCCATGGTCACCTGAGTCTGTCAAGTATACGAAAATCCAAGCAACAAGCTAATTTCTACAGTATTCATTCTATTTTACCTAATTTCCAGGGATTGTGCGAGTCAGGCTGTAGTCAATCCGAAAGAGTTTCATTGCTTACAAATCAATTCACCATTCTTAGGGACGATTCATATCACACGTCAAGTTTATCATTTCAAATTAATTTCAATACGATCGTACCGCTAGAAAACTGCATAGGAACAATAGAGCAGGTTGATTTTAGGCAAATGACGGCCGAGTACGGCTTGCCTCCTCTCGAAAGCCGAACAGAGGCGACAGATATTTCGTTTTTTTCACAAGCTTGTGACTGGAGTTCTCCAATCTCCGTCGCTCCTCTCCAAAGTCAACATAAATGCGCCTCCCAACAGAACTCGACAAACATTCTTGTTTTCATCTGCCCACAACTACTTTCTAAACCGACCGTTGTCTCGTGAGGTCAAAGCTTTCCTGGGGTCAAGTGATTGTCACACATTTGGTGCCTCTTCCTACACCGTGAAGCGTTTGCTGGCTGAAATTTTCTATTAGTGATTTGTTCCCTTTTACATTTTTTGCAACGTTTCTTGTATTACTGTTTTGTTTATGATCCTATTGTAGTTCCATGGTGTGATTTATTCAATCGTTTTGTATTTGCCATGTTTATTGACTTTTGCAGTTGATTTAAAAAATAAACAAGGAAAACCTGGTAAAAATCTTAATTTCAACAATTGTCATTCGATTTTGATGACATTTGAGGGAAAGTGTGGGTTAGGCTGTAGATGATCCCTTGTTAGTTTCATTGCTCTCAAATCTGTGGTCCATATCCATATTATGATGGTCAGCTGGTCATTCCCTATTCTTGAATCAGTCGCCTCGGGAGATATACCAGACGCCTTTCATCGTCCGGGACATCCTCTGAGCTTGGCGGGCATTACCGCATTCAGCGCTTGGAAGGGACAACTATTCCACCCTATCCCCATGTTATAAAGCACAATTGCCCCGAGGTCTAGTTCTTTGACCTCCCTCAAATTTGGAGAGTAGCCGGGAATGTACGGATTTCATAGCGGTCGTAGAACTGGAAATGGTTCTGCAGGTGAGAAGGCGAACCTCAGACACTTATAATAAGAATGACTTTTAATCGGTTTCACCCGATTTTGATGACATCTGTCAGGTTTGGGTGGTCTCCAATGAACTTCATCGCTTAATATTTCTCAGAATGTTAATTAAATATTAAACTAAGAGGTTTTTGTCGCGCGAGAAGTCTATCATATAGTAAGCAATATGCCAAAAATTAGTCGGTCGACCTCTGTTTCTAGTTAGTGTCTACAAATCCATAAATAGGAACGGGTTGTTCTTTAAAAAAATGATAGTTGAAAAAAGAAATCCAGCCTGCAGGACTTCAATGGAAAACACGCTGATGGGGTTAGGGACTGAGACAGACGGGTTGGGGCGTTGGCGTGTCGTTCTAACCGGGAAAGATTCCCACGAGGTGTCATCGTACTCCCTTGGCTCAACATCAAGATTTCGTCACTCCCATAACCCAAATATAAAAATGACATCCAAGTAGTGTTTTCATGCTTCGGAGATTCTTTGTCAAAAACTCTATATCAACTAGATGTTTTTCAGAGTTATTTTTTTTGACAAGCTATAGATTGACAAGATCAATTGCCTACCCTCTCAATCCAAGTGTTAGCGGGTTCTTGTTCAAATTTTATCAGCCGATCCATTGGCAGTGAAAATCGGCTGAGGGACCGAATATACATTAAATTCTGCGTAGAGCAGAAATTGATACAAGGTCCTGGTTTGAAATACTCGAGTTGGGAGCTGCATCACCATTAATGTATATTTATTATTTTAATGTTATGTTCGAATGAACTAGGTGAGATAACTCAGAACGTTCTGCAATTATTACCAATCAACTACTCTGTAAAAATCGGAAGGAAAATACTTTTAAAAGAGCTAAAATTACCTACATCTCAATACCATGGACCGATTAGGAAAAAATAGCCGCAAATGTCTCACAGCTGATCATCTGAAAAATGTATCCATCCCTTATACCAGTCTCAATGGAGCTCTATTTCCGATTTTTCCACCGTAGGTCGATAAGAAAAGGTTTCACTTAAGCGTAAACATTTTCTCAATAGCATTTCGGACCCTATTTTTAAAACATAATTTAATGTTTAACGTACAGTAAGATGTTTTCGTCATAAAGATAAATCCTCAAGTACCAGCACTTTATTAGTACCTCAGAATGGCACAAAAGCTGACATCTAAACAACCACAACAGTGCAATATCTTACGCCAAAACAATCTCCAAGTTTGTCTGTTGGTGTTCTATAGACGCCCAAAACTAAACCGATTTTGATACGGATTGCTCCATTGTGATCAGCAAGTTCCAGAAATGGTTGCTGTCGATATACGACGTCGCGAATCAAATAGAACACCAACGTACACTTCACATGTCAAACAAAGTTACGAAAAACGTAATTTCAGAAAGTACTCCTGAAAAGACAATTCCTTTCCAATTATAATTTACCAATAATTTACTGTAGGTAAATTTTACTACATTCAGACTCGTTTGTATTCGCATGCGTAGTTATGTTCTTTTATTTTTCAACAAAACTCTAGCCCTTAGGCAGACCGAATAGGTGAACTTGAAGCGGTCCGCATGAGATCATTCGACTCACTGGTGATATATCTGCCAACAAAAAAGCGGGACAGTAGACCTCTATGGTTCTACAGCCAGATCATTTAAATGATTAATTTCACACATTTAAGTACCGAAGATGAAAAATTGCCTATGCAACCTACAAATATGGGATTCTAGCTCACAGGAGGCGAGCTAGTAAACAGAGATGATAGCTACGGCTGGGGGGGGCTATCAAGGGTTTACGTATTCTGTGTTAATAAACGGTACTTTATTTAAGCATAACCAACTCCCTGGAAAAATCTCTAGATTCAACCAAAGCACCAGAGAGGCTAGGGCTTACCAAGGGGCAGATACACGAATGACCCCCTCGGGCGGACGGAAAAGTGGTGATGCCGGGATAACAAAGGGCGGAAGGAGCCCACCCGAAGGTTAGTTGACGGAGTGTTGAGCGCGGGGGGGGGGGGGGACTGTCGGGTCGGTCGCTAAGAACTGGATTGTACTCCTGTTAATCATTTAAATGATAAAAGCACATACCGATGACCCCTGCCTATGGCATACATGCATATATGATAGATTCCATTTAGATGATTTCTGCAAATAAGTTTCATTATCTATTGAAAATAACTGAAAAGAGAATGTTGTTACTGTTTCGATGTTTTTCGTTGAAAAATAAATTGTTTATCAAATGGTTTGTTGTGGAACCTGTGATGGATATGGTTAGTTGGCCTAAATGATTGGCTAGATGAATCAGACGTTTTCAAGCGTCTGGGTCATCCTCTGAGCGTGGCGGAGCATTAATATCCGCATCCACCTCAATGGAAGGGGCAACTATACCATTCCATCACCTCACAAACCGTAAACTAATAACGATTCTTTCAGTGCACTTTCCAGAAAAAAAACCTCGTATTAATTTGTACGAGTTACACTATCACTCGAATCACTTCAAATTAGCGTCGAGTGTGCGAATTAACGGGTGATCAGATTTCTCAATATCGTCGGTAAACAAGAAATGAATCCGTTTCCTTAAATAACGTATTACAAGGTGTAGATAGCACCTATCTCTTGGGCCTATAAGTTAGTAAAATCCCTTTTTCAAATCGTAAATTCGTTTTGTGGCTTGATTACAGGTGGACGCCGCAAAAATGGAGATCTCTCCCATCGACAACTCTAACGTAATCAAGGAGTCTAGCTCGTCACAGCAGTCCTCTGTTTCCGAGGTAAAGTAAAATTAGTTACTGAACAAGCTGGTTTAAAATAGATAACGGGCTCTCGTTCATCATTATCACTTCAAAGTTCAGCTCAAATCTATTATTCATTTTCTCGTTTTTCCTCTAACATTTCTATAATTGGGTACTCACCTGAATAAATGCAAATAATAAAACAGTAACAATAAAAGACCTACATCCTCAGAATAAAGTCACTTCAATAAACTGTCTTAAGTAAATGTCTTGTGAATTTGAGAGAAATTGGATAAATTGGATTGGCTCCCGCAGAGGATCGGATGTAGGCCGTAGTTCATGAATATTGCTCAAAATCCCGTAGAAGAATCCTTACCAATCAATAAATGGAATCCTACTAAATAACAATTGCTAGAATCCAAAACCCCAAATGATGCGGTGTAAGCATGAATTAGATATATCCACAAATGAATTTAGTTTTTAGTTTTTTGTTTAGGTTAACAACAAAATAAATTAAAACACTTTTAAAATTTTGTAGGTATCAAAGTAGATAGAACTACGAGTACTTTTGAAAAGTTTCAATCGCTAAGTTACTTCCGTAACGAAATATTGCTTTAGATCTTATTGGCTGCCAGATTCTGTTGATTGATTGATCGAATACTTTATCTCAGTGAGATAATTCTAAGACTTTTCCGTATCAGTCCTTTGACTGTATTAGTTCTTAGCGAAAATGTTGCCTTAGCATAAAAGCCTACCTACCCAAGTATGCTTTTTACTAAAAACATATTGAATAAAATGTGAAAGTGAACGTACATGCATACATACCCAAAGGATCGAAAAGCCGTGCCATAAAGCAAGGTGAAAAGGACTTTTTAAAAAGTTCTTTTTAGAAATATAGGAATATAGAATGTACAGGTGACTTTTAGAAGTCCCTAGAACCATCTTGTAGTTGAGGTAATCCCAGTGGCTCAGAGTTCACATTTCAGAGCAAATTCTCTGGGTTCAAACCGAAAAATGTTAGGTTCTATCAACAACTAGTCAAACTAATCTGCCACATCTTAAAAGGAGTGATTATTATGTTTTTAAATTCTCGAGATGGGAGCTTCTAGGTTTCCAATAGCATTCTAAGGCAACAGTCTCTGAATGAGAGAAATATGGAATCGGAAAATTATTAATCAAAATAGGTCAGCGAACTCCTGAGTGTTATATTTTACACGAAAAAACAGCGAGCCAGCCTCAGTCGTTGGATATATCTCAACGGGAGCACATCAGTCACGTTCGAGAGCTGTCGGCGTTTAAAAATGGACCGATGGGGAATACCCGTACACAAATAATTGGAACTCCGCCAATTTTTGAACGTGTTACGGAAACGGGCAGCCTCAGCCTTCCTCTGCTAACAATACGAGGAGCTAATAATAAAAGCTGAAAGCTGTTTTGTTCTCAAGTTCAGAACTGCAGCGCTTCAATTATGATTAAAGAGAGAAGTAAAAAGCATTTGGAGTCCTATGATAGTGCAACATACCTTTAAATGTTGATTGTGGTCTGTTATAGGCCTACTAGTATTCTGACCTCTTTCTTAAGCATGGTGATCAATTCGGTCGCCTTATTTGTTGAGCATGTTACGAATAGCTTGCCTTGTCTAAGTACCATGCCCGAGAAGTTGTGACAGTATTGTGTTTGTGTTTACTCCCCTAATTGTTGGACAGAGCTTTTGGTACGTCCAAGAATTGATTTTAATCCAGCAGGTAGTTTCATTGCTCCTCTTCCAACTAGACAATCAGCAGGTGCATTACGTTCGTGACACCAATTGCCAGGAATCCAGAGGAATGTTACTTGATTCCACTTGGTCAATCTCTGGAGGAAGGGATTCAGATCGTATAATACCAACTAATGATCAGACAATGGTTTAAATCATCGAGAACCATTCTACTCCAATCCCCAAGTATCATCCTATTTTATTTTAATCCGAAACATTAGGTCGCATGAAATTGTCGTACTTTGAAGAAATATATATCCGTACCTCCACAGTGGCATCTATCCACTAATGATCGCTAGCAATTCCATCTGGGCATGACAGTAGGAATTTCTGACGTTTCAAATTTTGTTCAGACAGAAGGCAGTAGAATTGTGTATTTCTTTCTTGAGAGATAGCCTTCATTTTTTGGAAATATCAGTCCTGTTTCTGCTGTGAGGTGGGTTAGAAATCTATTCATGTCCCATAAGTTAAACCTAAAAAACTAATTGATTCCAATGGCTACTACTGGAATGAAAAAACTTCTTCATTATAAATTAATTCCTGTACCAGATATCTATCCTACATTTAGTTTGGATGTCTTAAATATTGGTGAGAGGGTGGGTTGAACGTGGAGACTGATGTATTCTACCAATTAAACTGTTTGGCTCCACAATCTACGATTTTTGCAACATTTAGTGAACAAATGAACTTACTAACATTCTGTTTGCATCGTTTGAATGTTGCACTTTGTCTGTAGCCATTTGATTTCTTTTGTTTCAGTTTGAGAAAGACATTGGAAACGCTCACGTTGTCCAGAAAAGCGCCAACTTCCAGGCGGAGCAAAGCAGCAAAATGGTGTCCGAGTCCGTAAACCAGTCGGTCAACGAGTCGATTTCTCAGAGCGTCGTACAATCGGTGAGTCGCTCGGTCACATCTAGCGTCAAAAGCTCCGTCGTCAAACAATCGTCTTCCTCATTCACTTCGTCCGAATCTTTTGAGTCCATCGAAATGTGAGATAAGTCCAGAAAGAAAAACACCTGAAAGGGATGTAGGCACTTATTTTGGGTTGAGTGCTGACTCGATGTAGCAAAACACTTGTGAACTCGTTTTGCAGGGCTGGGTCACGTAAGTGGATTGGCACATTGAACAAAGTTCGAGAAAACAGCTAGTTTATAGATATTAGTCAGGTAACAAGGATTTATGCATTTATCCACCATTACAACCCAGTCAGGTTGATCAAAACACGAGTATGTTCTCTCCTTCAATTTTATTGAAATGAAGCAGATAACAATGATCGTTTTTGCTCCCTAGAGTGAACAGTCAACTCAACTTTGTGCATCATCCAACCACCCAACTCATAGTAACAAATCTAGATGTGTTGACATCCTTAGTTTTCACATCATAAGAGCATTCAGTACATCCTCAACTTTCAAAAAAAAAAAAAAAAAAAAAAAAAAAAAATTACAGAATAAGCAATATGACAAATATTACATTTATGTAACTCATCATTTAGAAACAACTTTAAAATGCAGGCCGAATTTCCCTCAAACAACACGACATCGTGAAATACAAACAAATAATTAGTGAATATATCCTGCTTCCAAGTTTTCATGCTTTTATCCTCCGCTTTTTGTTAGAGGCAATAAAATATGATTACCCGCTTTTAAGATGTTCCGCTTATGGAATGTGATAACTACAAACAGGGTCGTAATTATTATAAAAGCGCTTCTTATCAATTTTTTAGGTAATAAAAAACGATCTTAACTATACATATCTAAAATTATGAATCGGAAAAAATTGAGGAAAACTGATAAATTTTTACTAACAATTATCAAGTAACTTGATTAAGAAATCTTTGTAAATTTTAGCTATAATAAACATACGTTAACAGCTCAAGTTCCTCCATGTCTTTCGTAAAAATTTTGTGAACTCAGTAGGTATCTTTTTATAAATTCAAGAAAGACCACTGATGTGATTCACGTAGAATTTATCCAATTTCCTTTTAAAAGTAAGATTTTTTTACTGCTTTTTCACTGGAATTTAAAAATTTAATTGAATAGGTTCTGTTTGGTGGACATTCATACGAATAAGTTAGAACGAATGTTGTTTTTTGTTTTGTATAAGACCTACCGTTTTTTTGTAACAACTTAACTTAAATTTAAGAAAACATTCATTAAAATACAAAATTCCCAAGATTTTTCGATTTGATTAGGCATATCTATTGTTAAAATTTGAAAGAGTTCGAAATAATTCATAATTTTATCTTCACTGCTGTGTGTAAACAGAGAAAAGAAACAACTGAACATAACTCTTATGTACCCATTTAAATTACTGACACCTTGTTTTTTTTATGTCTTACATTTTTGGTTTTTATAATAAAAAAATTACTACCTACTTTGAGAAGCCCAGAGACATCTTACGGCTTGTTGTCAAACCCTTTGGTATTGGAGTGTACTTCCTAATAATAATGTGTGGCATTTTATAGATAGGAATGTTTTTTATACCCTTTGTTTTTGTGACCTTGGTCTTCCAAGTATACATACCAGATTTTCTTGTCCTTCAGAAATAAATCGATTTTCTATCAATGGCAATCCTAGTTTCTTTCATTTCATTCGTAGCTTCAAAATGTTTTTTCTCCCCCAACAGTTAGTGTAGATTTGGAAAGAGCATTCCTATTTATGAAAGTGTGGAATTTGCTGGCCTTTATTAATACTATCCAATAAAAAAAAAATTACAAACTAAAAAGGAACATTTTGAAGCTCGAATTAACCCTTCCAACCTTTATTTACCCTTTACCTGTAGAGTTTTTGTGTGGTATTTTTTTTGGACTAAACTTTTTTAGGTTTTTTGTCCGAGTACCGGCTTTTTTCAAAAAACAATGGACAGTAGTCGAAATCGTTAGTGCAATTTCGATATAAGGTGAAGAAGCACTGAACAGAAACTGTTCGGATATAACGGTTAAACGAAGTTTATTATTGGATTCTATTGATATTCAATGGTTTTACAACAAAATTTGATTGACTCACAAGATTCAGAACTAAATTTCAAGAACTTCATAAATAAATGGTGATGAATCAAACAAAATTTTGGTGTTTCAAGTGTTTTGAAACACATGCCTGGGGGACAGCAATGCACACAAACAATATAATTTTTTTCGCAAGCCATCAGCGTCGTCTTTCGTGAGGATTTTTGCAGATGACCGTTTATATGTGGTGTTACGACTTGTTTAAATGTATGCGATGTTTAGTATTTCAAACAATGGACACAAACAATGGTGATATTGTAGATGCTCACGGTTAAAATCTGTCGTACCAGGCAAAATGTCGGGCAATGTGACATCCCTTTGAACATTTGCATATGCAACACACCTTCTATTGGCCGTTAATGATTATGTAAAGGCACTACCAGTTAGTTTGCGGATAGAGGGTTGCCATGGATGTCGTGCAGGAGCAAGGGCCATCAAAGGCAGTCCCCAATTACGAGTAAATAGAACATAAGGAACAATTGTTGCGTACCATGTTACTCATGATTCAAATTCTGGATTATACAGGACAAAAAACTGTTTAAATTCAAATTAAAATTGTTGTGCATCAAGTCAATCGTTAGTTGCACATGTTTACATAAGTGTACCAGAAATATAATCGCTTATGCAAATCTTGCAACATTCCAGCGACCTTGGTTGGCTCGTAATCCAAATTAATTATTTAAATAGTGAATTAGGATCATTACCTGCTCGTGAAACATCTTTGGTCGAAATGAACAGATATTTTTAGCTGTTTAAAAGCCAATCGTTTCACCAAAATTGAGTAAACCTAGCATAAAGATATGGATCGTTCCTAATAATATACCGTATGTGGTGTACCTACTACAGTCGTCCGTCGTAACGGAGGAGAGCCAAGATTCATTGGGAACCACGTCAGAACCTGCGCTCAATCAGATCATCGAGCAACCTTCTCAGGAAAATGGCAGCCAGCTAACTCAACCAGAGGAAGCAGAAAACAAAGAAGTAAGTAATTCAGATTAAATTAGTGATTAGAACGGACCTTCAATGGCACTTAATAGTACTTCTACTATGCTATACGTAGATCCCTACCATACAAAGTCATTTTAGTGCGGGATATCGTTATTTAGTTAGTGACAGTGTATAGTATTATCTAATTTTACACCTCTTCTTGAGGTGTTAAAAATTATTGAGAATGTATCCGTCCAGGGGCTAAGAGATTTAGATTTGATATGGTATAAAATTATCTCTCTAGAAAAACCAGTTGGGAAGAGGGTCATTATGAGTTTATAAGGGATCATCATTGACAAGAGGACGATAACGATAATGTCATATTTGGGCGGGGCCACATCTACAACACATTATCGCATCTGTTATCGTTATAGGTTTCCACAATCCCTTTCGTTCATAATAATGGATATGAATAATATATCATATATGTATAATGAGCCTCGACAAGATTTAGTTCACCGTTAGAGAATGTGACCACAAGGGTAATTATGAAAGTATAGCTTTCAAGAGTGCCTATCAAGAATCTCTTTAGATAGTCATGTGCAATATGACGAATACCCATGGTCAGCTACTTTTAAAGTGGTCATATCTTTCGAATGACAATACAAATACCATTAGAATATACACCAACCAATTGATTCTCAATAAAGTAATTCATTCCATAATTTCATCAATATCTACTATCCATCATACCCAAGTAAGCTCAAACGAGTACGACGAGGAAAACAATAGTAGTTGAGTCCATATAGAATAATCACACTCATTTTCAGAATAATCACATTTCTTGAATGGCCTACTTATCTTATAATATATAAATTTAGGCCCAAGGAACCCAAAACCTTTGGTATCTACTCAAAATTCGAAAAAAACTGACATTATTGTGAATATTATGCAAAAGTAACAATAGTAGGTGCCTACTCTTACTTTATTAATCATCGATTTAGCATTTACTTGTTGATTAGGTACGTTTATGCCCTTAATATAATATTGAATAAGCAATAAAACATTACGATACAAACACAACACCATGACAGACAGCACGAAACGTGGTTCCTTGCCTTTCCACCAATAAATAGCAGGGGCAGAAGCCATGGAGCAGGGAACTACAACAAGATATCAAGGATCTGAAAGATTCTTTGACTAGCCAAAGGAGCCGTTTTTAATCAAGAGAGAAATGGAAAGTTTGGTGACATAGTTGCTTAGCGAACGTCAAATGGAAAACAAAAGTTTTCCAAGAGTAATTCTGGTACGGGATTCTGGAAGAGCTCTTAACCTTCATGCGTTCGCGCCAACATGAGTCACACCGGCGCTCGCGCGGCTGTCTGTTGACCGCCTTTACTTTTTCAATGATTATCTTGCTGGTTTTTCTACTTTCCATTGCAGTAAATACAAAAGAACTAAAATGCCGTTCAAAAAACACATTTTTCATCAAAAAATTCTTTATCATTTAAAATAACATAGCCGTTAATTGTCGTATGAATGTTACACGAACAGGTAACTCACAAAAGCGCGATGTATCAAAAAGGCCATTTGGACTATAATTCTTTCAAACTTTTTGTTCTAAAAATGTCATTTTTTCAATCTAACTAGATGGAAACTAGAAAAATCATTAGCTAGTAGTTCCTCAATTATGAAATACAGAAAAATCACAAATGACAAGACACAAAAAAATTAAAAAATACGTAACATAGTTAAGTTTTAATCCAGTCTTGGAGGGTTGTTCAGTCTATCTCGTTATCCTCGTTCTCTGAACAAAAAATGGAAAAGGGTTATTCGTTTTTTGTTTTTTTTTTTTTTGGGTGAAAGAAGAAGATGGCGAGAGAGGCAAGATAGGCAAATTAAGTTGCTAAACTATGCAAAAAAATCTTAATTTACTATAGAGGTACCCACTTATTACAAGCTTTTATTCTTTGAAAGATATTGATTTTAGTTATAAACTATTAACGAAATTATAATTCAATTCCCTACATTTTATCACGTCGATGAAAGTATTCCGTCAGGAGTCGCGCGGCTGTCTCCTGACCGCCTGACTCAATACTATCAACTTTGGAACTGTACTGAACGTAAACGAAGAGGCGAGACACTGACCTCAGGGGTGGAATATACAGTCGGAAGTGTAACTAGAGAATACATGCCCCTCCCATCCCCCCAAAAATCGTAGGTGAGCTCGTATTTTCGAAATTCAAGAAAGGCGGTCACTTGACCGCCCGCTCGAACGCTTGAAGGTTAAGGGAGTGAAATGCACAATATGCCCACAGGAGACAGTAACTGTGAAACTACCTATTCCTGAAAAACCTTCCCGGTTAAAGAAATTCAGTATCCCCATCGGCAATAATTCTGTTACTGCAAGAGTTCAGTACGTCTCTTGAGGTACATAATGGCATTTACTACATTCTAATTGAACTGTAGTAACTCTGGGACTAGAGGATTCCGGAAGACCTCTTCATGTTATGACATTTAGTTTGTTCCCATTGAAGTCAGTAACCCTGGGACTGCGGGAGTCTCGAAGATACCTTTAAGTACACAATGACTCTCATTATATTCTCAGTCAAGGGAGCATTTCCGGGAAAACACAAGTCCAGTAGATCTTTGGAGGTACTCAATGACACTAAGTGTGCTTCCTCTCGATGCGGTAACTCAAGTACTACAGAAGTCCAATAGATTTCTTGAGCTGATGCAATTCGGTGCGTTTCCACCTCACTGGAGGTAGTAACTCTGGGGGCTGGGAATTCCGAAAGAACTCTTCAGGTAATGGCATCTAGTTCATTCCCACTGAAGTCAGTAAGTCTGGTGGTAGTGGATGAGAGGTACCTATTGAAATTCGTTTCGTTTCAACAGTAGGCTCTAACTGTGGAACTAAGGGTCCAGGAGTCATCTATGGAAGTATGGAGGATTGAGCGGCCGGTTTCACCGCCTAGAGTTAGTGTTTGAGTTATTTTCATTGTGGAGGTTAAGCTAAGAAATGTGTTGCTCCACTCCGACCTAATCGTGACCCCCAGGTCAGCTGCCCTCGTTAACTCCTAGATTTTATTCCTGACATCATCGTGGCATTGAACGGAAACGGCCTCAACTCTTGAAGTTAGCTTAATTCTCTTCACACTAAGGGTTTGTCCCCATTTTTGCATTTTGATGGGGAAAATAGTCCTTAGTACGTAATGCAATATACCTGCTCAGTGTTTTGCCTAAGAGAGAAGTTCTTAAACATGGGTTGTTAATAGTTGCCTTTTTTGAATCCAAAATCGTATCTGAACTATCTTCTGTTGATCTAGTATCTTATTCAAATATTGAAATTATCGATGAAAAGTATCAATATCAGTAACATGCGAAACCAGTAACTCATAGCGAATCAGTTCTATGATGATTGTACTGTGATGTTGAATACATGCTTCTTGTTAGTTGCTGTTTTCGCAGTTAGTCTTTATGTTCTGTCCATGAGTCAGCTAGAGGATGCGGAATGAAACTATATTGAAAATTAATTAGATGAAAAGAGTTGAATAAGTTTGAATGATAATAATGTTCCGTGCAGATGAAATAGTGCAACACATCCTAGCACCTACGTGTTGTACCTATCTTTAGAAGAAAAACAGTACCATCTCTTCTTTTGAAATCACATCGACTCCTAATCGAACAAGCCACTCTACATACCAGTAACACACGTACTTCAGTTTACACACGCGTCATTCAGCGATATGTTGACTGGCATTGAACATGTAAGTAACTCTTCATGTTTCGTTCTGGTAGGATGAGGTGGAGAGAGTCACAGAACTGACCAAATCCAAACTGACAATAGAAAGGCAGACTTCTACTACTTCCCTTGAAGAGCAACAGGTAAGGCAGTTTAGTCTGATCATCTACCTGGAAATTCAACTATGAGATTGATATGACATATTTTGGCCAAACGTCTGCACCAAAACAAGAGACAAAGATACAAATACATGCTGCTCCTTGTGACTGAGCACTGTGTTGTCGAAATTGGTATTTTGCGGGTGTGACATTTTGAATGAGATGCTAAATTGATGCAACCACGAACTACCATTTGGTTGAATTTAATTTAAAATGATTTTTTCTTCAATTTGCACTAGCCACAGAAGATCTTCAAAATCTTTAGGTCGTTGCTAATCACACTTGTTTGTTTCGAGCATTGATAGATACAAGATGGTTAGTAAGTTTTTAAATGACACAAAAGCAATACTTTGAAAGTAAAGGAGCAGCAATGAAATGTTTCGGAATATGTTCAAACTTTAGACTTTTATCCTATTGATCAAATTTCTTAATGGTCCTTACTGATTGGGTAAAATTGTGGATATATGTTGTTGAAGTGGAAATTCAAACTACCAGCTCGAACGAAACGCTTTTTGGGACTATTTTCGGTATAGTTTATTCAGTGAGTTTCTAAGAAAATATGTCAGGCTTGATATCTTTGGAACCTCAAGATGTGGCAAATAAGGTCTATTTGATTTAATATAAACTTTTTGTTTAAATGAAAGACATCCGTGATGAAAATATCACTGCCAAATAGTTGGCAGAAACTACGGCAATATGTCATTAGCCATTGTCATGTGTCGATTTCATTGGAATTGATTAATGGTTTAGGAAAAGCACGTTAGCGACGGCGAGACACTTTTATAAGCGGTTTTGGCACCCAGAGGTGGAAATTCCGACGAGCTATAAACGGAGCTCGTTGGCCAATGTGCAAGCGCCTTGTAAACACTGCCTCTTATCTCAGCGCTATCAAGTGGCCAAATAACCAAATAAATCGCCTTTTCGAAAAACGGAAAGAAGAAAAACAGGGAGAGATCACCGTGAGGAGGGATTACTCTGAAAGGGCGTGGAGTTATTTTCAGGATCTGAATTCCGGCAGGCATGATTGAGGGGGGCGCGAAGCTGACCGCTTGAATCCCATCTTTCTCGGGTGGGTTTCCAGATAAGGCTAATTGACGAGAAAAGCGAACAGGTGGCTCACATGATACGCGAGCTTAAATTGGGCCGTTCAAGGATCAGATAGATTTGAATCAGGGTTGGAGACCTTTGTGATCACATCCCAGTGACCTTCGCTGAACGAATAAAGAATTCCAAAATATTAAGCCTCAATTTGTTCAATAAATAATACATTTACGAACAAATAGGAACAATGCTGGTCACGTAAGCTTATAGATTCAAATACTTCAAAATGCATTGACTGTGGAAGTTATCAGATTTTGAAGTTGTTATGCACTGCGTTTGTCGGCTTTCTAATAAAATTGTTTCAATCCCTCAACCAGAGCCGCATCAAATACCTGTCTTGACGGTATATAAAGAGAACCTGTATCCTTCCTAATCTCAATACTTGTTTTGGTCCTTTACTATATCATATATGCTTCCGTTCTTAACCCAGATCCGTTCTACCTCTGAGATGATTACTCAACACACACTCGGGTCTCTGATTCTACGGACCCATGCTGTACCGAACTGAGTTTATGATTCTGAACCAATGATTCTGTATGGGTTATTGTTTCTAGATTCAACTGGGTTTACAATTCTGAGGGAACTAAGTTAATCCTGAGTTAACAGGCATGGGTTCATAATTCTTCGGTAATCTTTTCATACTCTCTTCTATCTTCCTTCCCCAACTTTTACTGATTCAAGTCAGTTGGTGCCAGTCAGTCAACCATTCTAGTAGAGTCAGTTAATTTTCGGAGTCACGACACAAGTACAAATCGAAAGACCCACATTTTCTGTTATTTCTATAAATAATAATTTATGAGGGACATGTTGGTGAATGAGGCACCCTACATATAGACAAGATCGATCGAATTTGGGTTTCTCGCTGATCGATTAAATGGTGCTCACTGATATTTCTGACTGCTTCAAAAACCAGGAAAGAAGATTACGGTGGCATTAATTAAGTTCAAACTAAGTTGACCATTTATCCACAAATAAAGGAAATCTTCGAGTAGTCTTTCGGTGGCAGTGTTCTTTGGTGAATCTACATTCTACCTGCTAGATATATCGTATGTATCTCTAACCATGATACCGCAGTAACGGAACACTTCGGGTTAGGCATGACCCGCAATACTTTTCAGTAGTGCGCCTTAGTATACTCTAGCTTAGAAAGAATAATTCAGTCATTTCAATCCTCTCCGAAGAAAACAACGCGTGGCTTGCAGTATAAAAAGTACCTATTTAATAATGAAGAAGTGTAGGAACATTATCAGAAGAATGTATAAGGTAGGTCTAGGAATGGATTTAGTTTTACCTATTCTATTTCTCAATGGAAGAGGAAAACGTTATGCCTCCGATTGTACTTTTTAATTCAACTTTCTCCATTAGCAGGAACTTTGTGACCCATTGATAACAAAAGATTTCTTAGGGACTGACACCTGGTGGATTCAAGTTCGGATTTCATCAGCAGGTTCTTCTCCTAGGTTATGCGTTGTATGTTATTTGATAATTTGAAACGTTGGACCTTACTTTGTTGGCATTCGAGTGAATTACGGCCTAAGGAACATAATAATACCAATTTTTGTCAAATCAATCAGATGTTCTATTTTTGTCGTCACCTAATACGGTAAAGTTACATAAGCTTTGCCCACAATCATGGGAGCCTAAAAAGACACCGTCTTAAAATCCCTACAGTTGGGAAACACGATGTACAAGAACTGATGCCTGTAGAAATGATACAAGAACTTCGTTGTGAAACCACAGGTATCCATTAATAACGTAAACTAATTCACGCACAGGAAGAATCCAACTCCCCTCTTACACAAAAAAGATGGTCGTGGTCTTTGGGACTCTTGACACGTATCAGCTTAATGGACTTTGCCTTAATCACGGGGATTTGAGATTGATACTTCTTACAGAAAGCTGTTCGCACAGTCACTTGAATATATCCAATGCCACGTATGAGTCCATAGGTGAGGCTTGCATCTAGCTACACTCCTCAACGAGTAGATCGACCATATCTGCCGATGCCGTAAGCAATCCTGCAATGCTACGTGGTCCTGTAACTCGGCGTGAAATTGCAACGCTCATTCAGCTGCGAATCACAAATCTGCGAGACCAGCTTCTATCTGTAACCTATGGCTCGCTCATCCCTTTTAAACTGGATGCATTGTGTAAAATGAAGCCCGTTTTTGGCCCAGAATGTTTGCAGACCAGACCTTACAGTTCTTTATTATACTTGTATGAGGTTGTTCGTCGAGTGAATTGCGGGTCAGGAAAAGCGTGATTGACATCTACAATTTAAATTGAGCTTAAAATAGATTAATTCAGCCATCGCCGAATCTACATATAAGCATTTCGTTCTGAAACGATCGCTTGAAGATCGAGTCACGTGGATGGGTGAAGAAATAAAAATAGACTGAAGAGAGTGATGGTTGCTTATCAATCTGACTGGCTTGTCAAGCGCAATGCATTCAAGCTCACACCATTAGTCGCCTCCCTCCAATAATAAATACACTGCCAAGGAGATGGCACAGCAGCTTCCTCGTTACATCCTTTATCATTTGAGCTAAATTGAATCAAAATTGTGAAAGTTATACCTATTTCAAGAATTTCAAGGTAACGCATGCGCAGAGCATACCGCTGATTATATTGAGATGATATTCCTATGGGACCTCAAAAGACCTTATCCGCATAATCCCACAAAATTTTAGCTAAATTCATTGAAAATGTGAACGTTATGGCTGTAACAAGGAAATGCGGACAGACAGACCGACAGACACGGAACCAAATTTGTTCAGTAGGCTATGAAACGCAAAATGCGAGTGAAAATTTTGAATTCGGACAACAAATTGTACTTTTATTCGTTTTGGTCCCTGTAAATTTCTTGTTAAATGCGGTATAGATTTTGACAAGTAATCTCTCTGTGACTCGCCTACATCCCTGGAGGGATTAAAAACCAAGTTCCAATCATGCAGCATGCTCATAAGAAAACATTTCGTAAATAATCATGGTATATTAGTTAATATATTGGTAAGAGAGAAGTTTTGGAAATTTTCGTTTCCCCAAGAATCAAAATGGTCTAACTGTTGGTGGAAATATCACAATTTGTACGTACGAATCTTCTCATAACTTGTTAAAGCGTTGCTATCGGAGACTCAACTCGAGCTGGATGATTATAAATATATATGGAATAATTAGCAGCACTAGTTTTATATTTTGAACCTTAGCTGCCAGTGTTCCAACTAGTTCGTTGGTCGCACTGTTTATCTTCCAGTTCCTTTGATTTGCTTGTCTGCAGTTGTTCTACTCTCTCTCTCTCTCTCTTCCTTAATATGCAATTTAAAGTGTTTTTCTCGTCTCCGCGTTTTTCTTTTAACGATTATAACTTTTAAAATATATGCCGATTCGATTTTGCATTAAAATTTTACTTTAAAAAGCAACTCAAATAAAAAAGGCAAACATTCAAAAAGAAACTATTGAACTAGCAGCCATGTAATAATTTCTTCTATTAAAAATGATCATAACTTTGTGGTTACTTGAGTTTTATGAGAATGCACGTACCTGCATTATCTTTTAGTCCTGATGGGGCCACTTCGTCAGGTTACTAGTCAACCAAATTGAATAATTTGGTAATCAACGGAATAATCGTTCTAGCTTCCGCTCTCAGCCTATAAAAAAAAAAAAACATTTTATATTTCCTTCGGTGGCGAACTCCATAACTCGATCGACTTTATCGTCGAAAGGTCAGCGAGCTCTGGTATGCCGGGCTAAAAGCGGACCCTCTGTCAATCTGCCCGCGATATAATTGTACTCACGATGGATGTTACAGAGGGAATCAAACGCCGAAGTGCTTCTCGCCCTGTTGGAGGGTAGGGGGCAAGTTGGCTCGAGACCACAATCCCTGCCTGCTAACTTGGCCCACCTCTGGCAAAGCCTAAAGGTAACGGCCCTTTCTCCGTCCCAGTCTTTTTCTTTCACATCTTCTCTAACGTCGCTGCTTATCGCTTCTGCTATGTAAGTAATGGCCACTCTGCCCACACAGTTTCCTCCCACTGTAGTTTATCGTCCTTGACGTATCTCCTTCCTCTTCGAGTGCTACCGTCTCTTTACATCCCGTTTCATCAAAGTCTTGCATTAAAACAGAAAACACGTGGGTAAAACCTTCCGACTCCCCATTTTATACCAATTTGTACCGGTTCTGTTATCATTTTGTAACACCCTCCATCCTACGCCATTCTCGTCATTTCCCCTAACTAAATCATGTATTAATGTTGATACCAATTAATTTTCCTACCTGCTTTTGTATTACTGTCGCCATTAAACAAAATAATTGTCATTTTTATTGATTTTGGGATAGCTAGGCAGACTGAAATGTGAGTTATGTTGTTGTTGCAGAAAGGAGTGTCAAATCAATCATATTTTCTTGTTGCCAAATAGTTCTGGAGTCGTTCTCGAAAATGATATTCATTCCGAGAGAAAATTTATTTTGAGTGAAAGAGCCGTTGTCAGTCACCTCAAAACGGTTGCATTACGAAATGTAATGGATCACAGAGATGACGAAAATAACTCATTTTCCAGTTTTCCTCCAATACATCCTAAACAATGCGTGCGACAGTGGTTTCTATTGAACCCTGAGTCGCTGGAGCTTTAGCAGTCTTCAATCGGACCGAAATTAATTTGGCTGGACGATTTAGGAGAAGGGAACTAAACCAAAACTAGCCTGATATTCTATTTGGTTAGTTTCTTATTTTCGGAAATGATTGATAGTTGCCAAATGCTCCACAACTTTGGTGATCATAAAAATATTTGTAACACTCGATTTAGGAATAATGAAGAAGCAGTAACAAAATATGCAATTTCAGCCGTCTTTGTGGTGCCGTTTTGTATTTTACATGATTTGAAATAACAGACAAAGAAGAGACTAAATTTTCAAAATATATTACTAAAACCTCCAAAATGACCTCTGTCTCGGCTCTGGAACTGGAAAGCATTGTGTTTCATTTCTGCACTCTACCCATCCGATAGAGAAAAGTTCTGAAAACAAAAATATTCACTCAGCATATTTTCAGACATCATATCTCATACCCGAGTCTTGAAAATCCCCTCCATTATTCCATTTATTTATAGAACTACATTAATGAATGATGAGGGTTAGCGTATCACACCTCACACTCTTGAAGCTTCTAGAAATAGGAACATCCCTAGGCATATGACATCCTTCAAAACGTAGTACCTGCCCAAAACATAATAATCCGTTTAACAACCTATGTTGATGACATTCCAATATGTACTCGTAACTTCGATGTTCTTCAAAGAGTCAGTCTTTTTCAAAACTACAAAAGCCATGGCATCCTCCAACTGTAGTTTCAAATCCTTGATGCTCTATCTACTTTTGTTAGAATTTTTCCAGTTTTAACAATGTCTATTCCCTAATCCTGGAATCATACACAATCTAGGTAAAACCCTTGTGTATTGTGAGAAAACCCATTTTGTAATCAATTCGTACCACCCATCCATCAACTACTTGTTGTCTTTTTCTGCAAGCTATACGATTGATATACATGTTATCAGCAAATAATTTTATTGAACTTCTTATAATCTTCTTGGCGTCAACTTTTTCTGTTACTGTTGTTGGGAACCACATCATAGGTTCTAACAATCGTTGAAAATTAATACATAGTTCCCGAGTATTCCCTAGGAACTTGAAAGTATATGTATATTAAGAAAATTAGAAATGTCGAATTTATCACATCTTCGAAAATGTGTGTCAAAGATATAAGGAATCGGAGTGATTCCGAAATCATTCCTTAAATTTTTATTCCTGAACAGAATTTTGTAGAATGCCAAAGCCCTAAACCAGAACGTTTCTCCGTTATATTATTTACACAGCTGTCTATCTATTATGTCGGTAACTTTGACGGGTATTCATATCGCTGAATAAGTAAACTTCCATCTTCTTGAAATGTATTTTTAGGTCAAACAATGTCATCTCGGGTTGTAAAGTTCAAGATTTCATACATAAATACTACTTTCATTTTCCCATTGATTTGGCTTGATAATGTGGATCAACACTTGACCTTTCTAGATATTCAATATTCATTGAATATGTCAATGTGAAAACTGATGAACTAAAAAATCTCTCAAGATGATTACGATTTTATCAAGTCGTAATACTGTTATTTTCACACACTCACAGACTCTTTAATAAGAGCTAATGAAATGGCGAATAAAATGTTTTTATGAAACAAATTTAGATATGGGTACTGAACGAAAGATTCTCAGTTGAATGGTTCATGGACTGATTCTTTCGTTCAACCGAACAATCTTTTTGTAGTTTGTGTAAATAGGTACAATATTGCTATAGTCTTACTAAACTGTGCTTCTCTAAATGAATTGTTAAAGTATCGAATAGAAAATAAACGTTTAGTGTTTAATTTCGTACGATGAAGTTCAATACGTAATTAAGTTAGATGAAAAGTCCCTGTAATGCACATGACCACACAAGAAAATATACTTTTCCAAGGTTTGAAAATACTTATTTTTTCTGAAATTTTGAAAGCTTTTGAAGCACAATTACTCCCAAGTGTAGATTGATGTTAAATGAAAATTTTCTAAATAACGCTCTGCTATAAAAATATACTCTATCTAGATTCAGTCTATTTTCAGAGCGATTCTCCGAGCACAATGTGTTTTTGAAGTGCACGAACGTTTTCAACGTCCAACTATCCTTCCTGAATATTATTTTCTAAAAAGATAAATTAACTGCGATACTTGAATAATTTTATTCTTTAAGCACTAACGCAATACTTTTCACACTCATGTGCCTACAATGTGAAAAATTCAGGAGTTTTTTTAAATGGATAAATTTTTAATTTATTGGTTATGATAAATGTTATCTTAAAATTCGATACAATGGGAAGGAAGAGTGAAATGCTCTAATTAAACCAGAATCATTTAGTATATAAGTACAACAAAATTATGTCGATCAACTGAAAATTCAAAAATGACATTTTGTTCCTCAATTTGATTAATTGAATTTCAATTAGTTAAATTTACATTAAACTGGCATATAGGAGACCAGCAGTTTAGCTGGCGGGTTAGGATAAAAAATTAGGAGAGAGATCAAGCAACATTATCACCGAAAAAATCCATCTGAAGTTCCAATATTCATTGACTGTTTACTTCCAATATTTCCATGATTGTGTACTTGCCTGTATCAAAGCAAACAGTAGAACAGAAACAATATTAGACCTACAGGCTCCAAATAGAATGTCGGAATCTTTAGTGAATAGGGAAGAAAGTAACCACAGGGCTCATACAGCCGATTGGACATGATTGTTACCCGAAATTCTAAAGAACTACCTATTTCATCAATGCTAAAAGATTGATTTTCAAATTTAAAAACTATTGTTTTGTTTTTAGTTAATGGACTAACGAAGTTTGTTCAAACCTAGACATCTTCCTTACTATAGACTTTGTATGCATCATCTAAACTGAACATAAGAATGAATGCTTCTAAAGCATATAAGTCTGCACTTCTAAACTAAAAGTCCGATTGGAATCAATGAAAGTGAAATTTCTACGAACACTCATGATATTTAGCCAAATCGAAGGCGTAGAATGAGTTTCATGAGACATAAACAAACAGTACAAAATCACTGGGGTTTATTATTCAATTGGTATCCACATTCACTACATAACTAAGTTACTGCGATCAAAACAAAAAAATCTGAAGCTCCATATTTGCAGTTCCCTTTATATACCCAAAGTCTCTCTTGATTTCATATCAGACCTACATCAAATTAAAAAATGGGCTCACTCCCATACGAGTTGAGGGCGCTTGGAACGGCCAGATGGGAAACTGCCAGTTATCAAGAAGGCGATAACGGAACTCGAAAAACGCAAATCTTGGCCGCATTAATCATGCCATAAATCGGGAATGGTTTGACCTACAGACCTGGGAATTCGATTCCTCATGGAAAGTTCTACAAAACAAGTCCACATTTAGGCCGCCTTGATGTTTTTTGAGGTTTTTAGGGATTTTACAAAACTTTGACAACCCTTAAATGGCACTTCAATTTGAGTTAGAAAGCTGGCTAAGGAATTGGGGCGTTGTCGGACCAACATGGATTTTTCCTGAAAATTTCAAGCCGTTTGGGAGAAATCTTGCGTACGGCGGACGGCGTACGGCGTACGGACGGAAAATTTTTTAAGATTTGGATTCCGTGAAATAAACCATGAAATTTTCAGGGGGGTTAGAAATTTTTTTTTCAGCGATTACTATGGTTTATTATTGAATAATAAACCAAAACCGTATAGCGCAGCTATTGGATGCATAGCGTAAACTAGTCGATTGTATTTGTAAAACGTTTGGAAATGTCTGTTCAATGCTAAGCAAGCATTTCTTCGAGTGAATGCAATGCCTTGTATTGAATGCAACCTATTTCTGTTGATCATAAAAGATTTGGTGTGTTGCATGCGAATGTGGTTTTGATTGTTAATAGCTTCGCTTTTTTTAGCCAAGTCCTTGAGGACCAAATTTGTGTGTGCGAGCATTTACTTAATCATTTGAAAGCGTTTTTAAAATTAGTTTTCCATGAAGATCCTTTGTAATTTTGTATCAACATGTTAAGGTAACACTGATTTTGAAATACTCTCATATAAGGGTATGTACAGAAATCTAACGTTAAGATAACTCTCTAAAGGACCTTTCGTAATTTGTAAAGTTGTAAAGTTGTTCTACATAATGTATTTTGTAATGTATTCGGAGCGAATCTTCTTTTAAATTTAGGAGGATGCTTGAGGTCCTGATTACAGCTGTAAGGAAATGTTCAGTAAATGGAGTTTTAGTTAACTCATAATAAGTTAGTTCAAGTTAATACAATACGTAAAATATTAAATGTTTTAAAATTTACACAAAAATACGATCATTTCATGGGCAAAACAGCAAAGGGATTGCAAGACGTTGTTACCCAAAATTTAAGATTGGTTATTACCAGATGCAGATAGTTAAAAATATGATATAAAAAGGCCCATTTTATTAGGTGCTGTATAAAATATGAACATTCCTCAAGCGAGAAAGTTTCAGAAAGTTTTTCAAGATCACTTTTTTCGAGAAAATCACTTTAAAAGAACATCTTGCGCCCAATCAATAGGTATCTTCCTCACAACTTGGGCCCAAAATACCCGATAGAATTTTGTAATACCTGGCTACAATATATTTGTTAGTTCTTGTATTATTACAAGAAGGTTGCATGATTAGAATGGACGACAAGAACAACTAAAAGTATTTAATGGTTTCTAGATATCGTGCGAACTCAACAAGAAGTTATCAGATCTTCAAACCTTGGATGAAGACATCGACAATAAGGTAATTGAACTGTTAATACTCATTATTACGAGTATTTAGTCTTAATTTACTTTCACGAATCTGAGATAAACTGTGGTAGCTAACAAGCGTATCTCCGGATCGTATCCGGGAGCAGAGGCCGAAAATCAATAGTCATTTCTGAAGACGGTTTGGGATTGGATTTTGAAACGCAACAGAACAACAAAACTAAAGTAAACAAAAATAAAGTGCTACCAACTAAGTCCGAATCGACTGTGAATATTTCCGAATAAGAAAAAAGCACCACCAGCTATAGATGGTTTGGTATGGTACCAAACCACTTGATCTTGCCTATTAGTGAAGGTGTTGAGTGGAACCATCAGTCAGAAAGGACAAAACTCAGTGACGCATCTTAGTTTTGAATATGTATCCCTGTTTTCAATATAATATTGTTAATAAGTTATTAATTGGTACAATAAAATTTCAAAAAAAACCACAGATAAGAACTTTTTGTGACATTGGGAGCACAGTTTTTGTTCACTTTGGTTCTTCAGTCAGTTATTTCGGTGGATACAGCCGTTACGTTACCCACCGCTAACTGAAGTATGGGGAGGGTAAGGAATTTCGCGATCTTTTAAAGCAGCTATTCGAAACCAATCCAGTCCCCTGATGACTCAGCTCAAGTTTTTAATTGTAACTAAGCAGATTTCTTCCGGACAGAACACGCTCCTGTGATGAGTATGTGAATGATGGTAGGTCAGTAATCTGTAAGAAATCCCACACCCCCCCACCCACCCGACCCCAAGGAACCTGAAATTAAATATTTTTCACAATACCTAAAGCGTGCAACAGATTTGCTTAATTAACATAGCATAAGCAACCTAATCGATTTGACGCCCGGAACTTACGTTACCACGATTATCCCTGGTTCTGATTCAAGTGTTCCCAAACTTATTCGAGTCAGTGTCCACTACTTTTCTAGGTTTATATCGAGCTAGTGTTAGCTCAGAACCTTTTCCATCAAATCGGAATATGAAACGCCGTTTTATCCAGTTTTTAGTGTGAAATGGCACGAGATAAAGCCTATAACTCAATTATAAAAGGTGTAATCGTAAAATTGGGGTTAACCCTGAATAAAATGATCTTTAGAAGAACAATATTGAGGCGGCCATATGATTTTGAAAGACAAAAGTCCTTGAGGGGGAGGGGAGTAGAGGACTTGCACAAAATTAGCCGATTTTAAGATCAAACAAGAGTTCGTAGACAGTTATAGTAGCCAATAAGAAGAAAACACACCGACAGTACATATCTTCTAATTCGTACACGTTGCGTTTTCGCCATTAGGATAACGCATGTTTTCTTTTAACCTAAAAGTATCTACTGTTGAAAAACTATGCATCAGTCGTCAACTGCCGATCTGTCGATTTTCATGATTGAAAATATAAATAGAATAATAGGAGTATAATATTAAATACAAATAAACGCATACCGGGAGAGTATTTTAACATAAGAGTGGGCAACGCTGAGGCGTTTGTTAAGCGCACACTTCGATTAGCGAAATTTTACCCCAGAATAAGCAATGTTCCCATAAATATTATAAAAAAAAGCACTGGAAGAGCAAGTTCAGTTTAAGAAATAACGAAAACGGGAAATAGTAATAAGTACAATGCTTGAATATTATTTATTATCAAAACAGTGAAGAGTCGGTGCAAAAACGAGAGTACACCGAACAAAAACGTTTAAGGTAGGTAATTACCTACCAGAAAACATACTTTGTCATGTTCATTCTGGTTTGCCGTACGGCTTATTTTTCTCAATGATGAACCTTCGTAACTGACTAAGAAAAAACGCAGAACAATTTTAACCAACCTCAAAATTAGTTGGTTTACGTTTCAAGAAATGTAGGATCCCAAAATCGAATGAAAAATATATCCGTCGCATAGTTCAAAAGGACCGTTTTGATACAGGAAAAAACCTCTCCCCACAGATTTAAAGGGCTGACAATTGGAGATTTTATAAATTTTTCATGCTGAAAAAAAAAAAAATTGAATTTCATAGACTTGAGCAGGTTTAAAAGGAGTGACAATTTTCTAGATCGGTTACATTAAATTCGGCAGAAGAAAAAGGTGGACGGATGTATTGTGAAATTTGTAGGAGTTGTTGAACAAAAAGAGCCCAGGAAAAATAGACCCAAAACGTGACCAACCAGAAAACTATCGTATATAATCAAATTCACAAAAACATGAGTTTTCGCATAAAAATTCGTTGAAGATTGAATAAAGAGTTCTTCAAGCTAACTGAAACTGTGCCTATTGAAAGTTATTCTAGGCCTTTTTACGTCCTGGTGGAGAGGAGCATAATATGCATATTTTGCACCTATCTTACTGAACCAATGTTCCACCCCACTTCACCTAATTACAAAATAGCCTTTCTCAAAAATAGCTGAACCCATTTTTGTAAAAGAAAAAATAAGAACAGTGGGTAAGATTTTTAAACCACTCTACATGGATATGCAATAAAGAATTATATTGTATAATTTAATGACTTCTACTTGGTAAATTATCGAGGAAAAAATATGAAACTTGTTTTGGGACTTCAGTGTGACTCATACTGCATTCCAACGTCACAACCCTTGTCAAAGGAGGCAGAAATCAGCTTGCATATCGATGCTTATTTATTTCTCTTGTACAAGGCTGTGCATGTCGATGAGTTGATACGAGACTGATGAGAACCATTTACGAAATAAGTAGAATATGAATTTAGCGAATATACAGTGCATTTATTTTAAGCAATTGAATCACAGAAGTAATCAAAAAATTCACAAACGAACGACCGATGAATGAAAAAGTGAGTATGACGGGAAAACATATAAAACCTCCGCGATCTCTCGGTCTTACCTTATCAGACAAGCCAATTTCTTCCAAATCGAAGTTCAACCACAGATGAACCGTAGTTTAACTGTGGTTTACTTTGATCTCTCTCGTACGAAATCGCATTAACATTAGTATGGTTTAATTTAGTGAAACCGAAACTTTCCAAATTGAGATCAATCTGCCGTTCTTATTTATTTATTTTTTTTAAGCTGCTATAATTGAAATAATGATGGTATTTGACGGATTTAAAAGGATTTGGAAAGGAGGGTTTTTCCGGAACTAATAGACCAAAGTAAATGGACCTTGCACCGAAAATCCCAACCACCGGTATCAATTCTGTCCAACCCTGAATGGTGGAATTAAAATGCTGAAATTCTCAAAATTTAAAATATCGGCAACTTTCAAAATAACGCGAAATTTTGCTTTGAAATTAATCAAACGAGCCCACTCTGATTGCTTCATTCTTTTGCTCTCCGTAAAGGCTAGAGCTTTGACAGTGAATGTGGACCTGTTAAACATTTCCTAGTAAATTGTGACAATCTTTACCAGCTGATACAATGGCAATGAACTTTTATTTTCAAGAGGTCCTTTTGGATTCGAATCTTGCATAAATTTTGTTATACAGGGTGTCCCAGGAGTTATGCACAATCCAACTCCTACGTATTCTACAACTAATTTCCGACCAAAAGTGCCTCCTACCAATTTTTTTTTAGAGGCTTCGTTTTCGAGTTATTCGCGATTTAAAATTTGTTTCGTGTTTTCGATATCATGTCACTAAAATTGTTATAACTCCTTCAATTTTAGAGATAAATCAAATTTGAAGACGCCGTTAGGAAGAGCGTTAAATTCCCTATCTATTTTGATGTCAGATAACATTTTTTTATTGCATTGAAGATTTGCGATTGCCGAGCGAAACGGCCGTTTTGTCAGAGTCTTAAAATCACCTGTTTTTAATCTCGCCCAGCAACCCCATTAATACTTTGGGAACCTTTTAGTTCCCTTCGAAAAATTAATGGGGTTTAATAATTGAGACACAACTGTGCAGACCTGGTAAAACGTGCGCCAAAATGTCAGCTTTCTAACGGTGCCTTTTGGTTTTTAAAAATATTTTTCGTTAAGAAAATGGTGTTTAACTGCAGAAAAACGTGTGTTTTCTATTAAAATTGAGGTTGATGTGTTTTCGACCTTACCTCACTAAAACGGCCGTAACTCCGGCGTTTTCGAAGTATTTGCAAATCTAAGGATATCGTTGGAAAGAGCATTGAATTTCCCATCATCTCAGTCTTTAACAGTGATTTTTCAAAGGGAGCTAAAAGGTTCTCAAAGTATTAATGGGGTTGCTGGGCGAGATGAAAAACAGGCGATTTCAAGATTCTGACAAAACGGCTATTTCGCTCGGCAATCGCAAATCTTCAATGCAATAAAAAATGCTTCTGACATCAAATAGATGGAGAATTTAACGCTCAAATCAAAATTGATCTATCTCTAAAATTGAAGGAGTTATAACAGTTTTAGTGACATAATATCGAAAACACGAAAAAAATTTAAATCGCGAATAACTCGAAAACGAAGCCTCTAAAAAAAAATTGCTAGGAGGCACTTTTGGTCGGAAATGAGTTGCAGAATACGTAGGAATCGGATTGTGCATAACTCCTGGGACACCCTGTACACGTGGGGACATGTGGAGCGTTGGAGGGTGTTTTAAAAGTCGTTGATTTTCAGTTGTTCTATTCAAGCAAATCTTGGCCGCATTAATCATGCCATAAATCGGGAATGGTTTGACCTACAGACCTGGGAAGGGGCTCATTCGATTCCTCATGGAAAGTTCTACAAAACAAGTCCACATTTAATGTTTTTTTGAGGTTTTTAGGGATTTTACAAAACTTTGACAACCCTTAAATGGCACTTCAATTTGAGTTAGAAAGCTGGGATCCAGCCGTTTGGGAGAAATCTTTGCGTACGGCGTACGGCGTACGGCGGACGGCGTACGGCGTACGGCGTACGGCGGACGGACGGAAAATTTTTTATTGCAGATTTGGATTCCAGACCCTTTGAAACGTAAACCATGAAATTTTCAGGGGGGGTTTTTTTTTTTTTTCGAGAGCGATTACTATGGTTTATTATTGAATAATCACGTGGGGACATGTGGAGCGTTGGAGGGTGTTTTAAAAGTCGTTGATTTTCAGTTGTTCTATTCAAGGGATTCATTTTGTGTGTCGATGTTAGTTTGGTTAGGTTTTGAGGGACTAGTAAAGTGTTGATATTCGCGGACCTGTATTTATGACTGTCATCCTCTCGTCATTATAACATCCATAAGGCAATTACAGGGTAGGAAGATCACCTGAAGGACTCCTGGGGCTAATTTCTTCCCTAAACGACCTAAGGGGTTGAAATATAAATGAAGCTCATCTTATGGCATCTAAAATATAATCACAAGCTATGGAAGCTATGGAGTGAAGCACTCATTCGACCAAGATATCAGTTTCGACCAAACAGCAGATTAGTACTGTGAGAGCCGAGAGACGCTCCACACTCCAAGAAAATCAGCAGCTCTTCCCAGCGAGAAAAAGACGGAACACTGACACCCGAACCTATAAAAGGCTGAAGAGGAATTTTCTCCGGGTTGTTTGTTACGCATCGTCGGCTGAGGGACATTGCTGCAGTTCGCTTTCCGCAGGACTTCTCCACAAATATTGTGAGTAACTCGTCCTTCTGAATTAAGCTTTGATTCTCCCTCACGACCGTTAAACTCAACCCGTCTGAAGTAGCCACTCAGACGTAATTCGCCCTGGTTCACAACATCCGCAACGAAGGGTCGTATCCGTCTTCGAAATTCGAGACTTCGCCCAATTTCTCGCGCGGTAATTATTGAGAGGACCTAGGTAGGTAGTGTAGTATTATTTTGTAAATTTATATTTGTATCCGCTCTGTAAATAATTTAAAACATTATTTTTCGTAAAACTGTTTGATTACGTTAATTTTTGCCTTCCTACCTTCCTCTGAATCAGGAATTAAGACCGGCGTTTTATTATAGATTAGTTTCAGCAAAAGTCAAAACGTCAGTGGTCTTACAAGTACACGTTTTGCTTAAATGGTGTTTCACGAATTGAAGGTTATTAAAGCATTCTGTTCGCATTTACAACGCAGAGCGGAGTTGTGGGGCGTATAGAGATGAGTAATGATATTACTTATGGCCACGGGAACCCACGGGGGACATGGGGTGCGGATGGTTTTACGGATGCATTGTCGGTTTTTGTCAGTATAACTCTCTAATTTATTGATGAATGGCTTTGTTTTTTATGGTACGTGTGCAAATTTCTGTAGCGGGTGGAGTTCAGGAATTATTCGCGAAAAACTTGTTAATATGCCATTTCACACATATTTGAGAGGCCGTCATCTTGTACGCACCAATTTTTGCGATGTCCGATAAGAATTTATCTAGGTCACAATGTACTAAATTTTCCAAATCCAATCCCAAACCATCCCCTGATATAACTAGAAATCTTTAATCTCGGCTTCTGGACTAAGTTATTGACCTTTGCGCACAATGTGACAGCTCATGTCACAACCGGAAGAGTGCGTCTACTGAAACGTGAAATCCTTATAAGCTACATTAAGAAATCCTTATGAGCTACAAGCTTAACAGATTAGGATGAACATTTCTAAGACTAGTTAGGTTAGGTTGATGGTTTCCTATCCTTCAGATTGGTAAAACATTTTTTTGAAACCATTACCGAATAACAAGACGTGAACCAGGAAGCAATGGGACGAGCAGTTGAACCTTCCAAGGGCTTTGGCGATTAACCTGCAAAGCTCTTTGGATAGGTTTACGCTCAGGCTTGGTAGCTTCAAGAAACGGGAAGTCAAGACTATCACAGTCTAGAGCCATTGCAGCCACTGGAAAATTTACAATAGATCTGACCACGGTTGATTTTTTATTATTGACCAGCTAATTTAGCTGTTTACACCTTTCTCATGTGGAAATGCAGAGAATTTCTTAGTTTGTAACTTCATGAAAACTCTGAGTCCCGTTTTGGAAGCATGGAGAACGTGTGAAAAAATATGAAAAATAATAATGTTCTTAGCAGCTAGCTGCAATGTGCTACTTTTACTCCACAATGTTTAAGTTTGAGCTTAGCAGAAGAATCAAAGTTAGTAGGATTTCTGTCTTTAATGTCGTTACTGCGATCCAATGAGCCTCAAACTATTAACTTCTCACAAATGGCTGCGTTGTTGAAGAATGATTCGAAAGGGGAGTCATTTGTTCAAACACGAATAGAATTGATTCTTAACACGAAAGGTCCCACAACCCAACAGGGCTTCAAGAGGTAACTATTTGGATTTTGGGGAATACGAACTTATATTCAACAATAACTATACTGAAAATTTGGTATTTTAACAATGATTTGTTTTCTACCTGAATCGGCCGTTAGGCCTATTGTGCGGAGGACCAATGGATTCGTGGAATCGAGGTATCAAGGAGAAAATTCTGAAAGAACTGTAAACACTTTAGCTATAAACACTTACTGTTTTTTGTTTTTCCTTGGATATTTGGAATAATTTATTATTGAAAATAATAAACCAATTTCTGCTCAACGATTGGATAGAGCTGAATTTTAGCAGAATGTCTGAGCTACTGTAAACACTTTAGTGGGTTTTCGCTATCCAGCCACTCGATAACGGAATCTAAGTTTTAATTTTTCCCAAAATCAAAATTTTCATTCGCAACGTACTCCAATCCAAAATGAACAACTATTATTTCCTTTCTGTCTGTCAAATGTACGCAAATTCATGTAACAAGCCTAATCTCAACAGTTTTCAGCCGTTAAAGCGCATTTCCTCAGGTTCTAGGGGTTTAATCCTGCTGAAGTTGAACGGTATAAAGATCTCTCATAACTCCATAATTCAATAAATACCTATAATCATAAATAAGTTATAATAAATTTATCTCATATCTATATTATTTAAATAAATTATCAATAATAAATTTCACATGTTGGCACAACCTTTTGAAGGTGTTTATGTCTGCTGGAACAATGTTCATGTCATGCATTTTCGTCCCTTAAATCGTTTTAACAATCTAACGTTGGCCATTTTTTTAAGATTGGGAATCTTTTATGATTAGTTACAACATTTTATCGATTTACACTGTCATGTTATCGGTACGAGGAAACTATGTAAAGTCAACCTTTTAGGCTTTTCATTGTTTCCAAAAAATTGTGTATTCAAGACTAAACCGTTTAATGCTCTAAGACACATCCATAACTCCGCAGCTCTCTAAATAGCTGTACTTGAGTTATATTTACTCGAGACTGAAGGTTGAGGCTGGACCTTAAACATATTTTACCCTTCCACTGACTTTTAATCGTGTAACTATTGTCCGGGTGGTGACAACCGAGTGTGGGAAGCACTGTCATGCACACTGCCCAAGATGACTCAGTTTTTGGATGTCGAACCCACCCGCGAGAAAGCGGACATTCTGGCGAAACAATGGTTGGCAATAGGAAGGATCTTTAAGGGACGACCCTCAGTTGATATAACGAGCTATTTTAGTAAGGGCGAAACTTGGTAGACCGCCAACTTTCCAGTCAGTGCGGCTGCTCATCTTCCCCAGAGCTGTTCTTCATCTTCCACTCCGGGTATGACGAGTTATCTTCACCCCTCTTATCACGAACGGGCGATTTAACTGTTATTGATTTTCGCTTTGACTCACATGTTATCTTGATATATCTCAAGGGTTGTTAGGTATGTGGATCGAATCATTGGTAATATTTATATAAACAAAGCATCGATAGGTGAATCATCAAGAAATACAGCAAAATCGGCTCAAATGGACTCTTCGTGATAGACCAAATTTGATGACTCGTTGTACCACGGATTGGTTTCTGAATCCAGGTTTAAGAGGAACGTTTTTGGGGAAGGTAGGGTGTGCTCGCAATCGGTGTTCCGGGCAGGGACGTAGTTCGCGAGTCAGTCCATCGGTGTCGCTCAGCAGATAATGATGTCCGGTCTGATGCCGAGCAAGAGCTCTACCAACATCGGCAAGCGGTGGATGGAAGCTCAAGCCAAAGGGATCCAGCGTTCCAGCAGCGAAGTCATCATGTCTAGAGGTTTCAAGCCCAGTGACACGCACAACCCCCAGACCACCAAGTTCCTCACTGAGCTCTCGTACAAGATGTGGGGTCGCTCTCTGGTAAGCTCCTCTGTCCAACAAACTCCTCGAGACTATTTTCAGAGCAGTCGGCGTTAACAAAGTTCACAGTTCACGATGCTCTATTTTAAGGTTTAATCGTCTGTTGTGACCATATGCCACTTGGCTGATCCCACACTTGATGACCGTTTGTTCCGAATTGGACGGCTTTAAATACTCGTACACCCTACATGCCGTATTAAGTGACATTTACTCCTAAGACAAATGTCAGAATCACGCTAACAGATACTATTTTGGTAGGACTTACAATAAATCAACTATCAAATCAATTTATCAAGGAATTAAAAGAAGTAAACGGTAATTTATTAAGTTCTTCAATAACTCAACCTATAACCATGAACCCATACAATTCTATTCAATTCGAATCAATATATTTCTTTCTGACAAAAACAAAGATATAATAGGTATATGCGACTTCTTGTCATACTTCATGATGGGTTAAATAAGATGCGATTAAACTTTCAACAACTGCAAGGCTCATCAAGATCATCTTCTATACTAGTATTATTGGGACTAAGACATCAATTCAATATCAAAAGGTTTCATTGTTTGATATACGATCTCGTTTGATTGCTCATATACTTCTTCCTGTGGACTGTATTCCTGGACTTTAACTCCATTAGATATTTCAACAATTACAAAAACTCAACGTGATTGTTCTCTCAGCAATCCTGCATCATTTCAGTATAGGTGATGACGTGATTAAATCATTCATTTGCTGCTTGCTGCAAAAGCCAGAATGATAGTGATGTTCCCTGATGAGTCAGGTAACATTGATGGTTGTTCAGTGTACCGACCCATGTGTTGAAACAGAGATTAGAAGATGGAAAAATATGAGCTTTGAGATATAAGTGCTAATTTAATAGATTATAATTTATATAAAACTATAAATTACTTCTCGTAACGAGTTAGTTACAACCAATTGGAAATCGGGCTGATTTCGTGTCTGTCACTCTTTCCTCTGTTCGCACCTGTCTTTTAAAATCACATAGCGTCATCAAGTTGCCTCATATCGAGGTCTGTCCAAACCCATTCAACAAGTTCGGAAAGTATCCAATGTAGAATCAAATGGATTTTGATGGAGTTCAATCCGAGCTTAGTTAAGGTCGACTGGTGGTTTTTAAGAGCGAAAATCTGGTTTAGAGAAGTAGAGGACTTGCCTCAAAATCAAGTCGATATTCCATTAATTGTGATGTATATGGATCGTCCGCCCTTCCCGTTACTGAAAACGCTAACTAGTCCATTCCATCACATTGTTGCTATACAATTCATAGCTTGTGGTGTCAAGTCCGTTATTTATGCTCCAAAACTTCGAAGCCTGTAACTCTGGTGTAATTTCTGCAGGTGGTTTAGGAATCACTATAGAAAATTTGCAACTGCAGTAATTTGGGGGATGGAGCCATTTCGAATCTCTCGTGATTAATGGACTCAACTTTCCAAAAATACTCCCAAACCTTCGCTACCCGTTTGTAGACGTGTTCTTTCGGGGCTCCCAGATTTATCAGTTTTGATCCAATTCCGACAGAGATAATTATTATTGTTAACTGAAATCGTAAATTTCTTTGAGCAAAGAGTAATCCTGTTTTGTGCTCCCCTACGTTTTAATGATAATAATGTCTCCGCAGACAAAGCAGGTATTTCTTTAAGAGACGGGAAGAGAATCTGTTTTGTAATGAAGTAGATTATCTTGAGTACAAAGTGATGATTTTAATCTTTTAGCGAGGAACTTGAAGTATGGAAGAGCGTATTTATACTGCTGGCCTTGAGCCATTTTCACGTTTTATGCGAAGCTTAGGAAATACTGTTTAGACAATTTGTAATTTCAACGAAGTTTAGCTACGCGTTCGCTTTTAGGTTTACGTAAAGATAATTTTGGTAACATTGTTCATTTTCCATTCGTTAAGCCGGTTTTACTCATATAAAAGATTTTAAGATGAAAAAGTAATAAACTGCTAGTAACAAGTCATATATTTATTGTTGGTATGGTGCCAATCAAATTTGTCTGGGGCTGCATTCGAACCATCAGAGTTTAGATGAATTGAATTGCAGATGTTTGCGTTAGGAGTCATTTGCAGTTAAGCATGCAAAGTACTGCAATTGGTGGAAACTCCTGCATTGTCACATTCCAAAGTGAGAATAAAACTGAAAATCCAAGTGTTGAAATTTATATAAGTAAAACAGTGAAAATTATTACATATATTTATTTTTCTACCATACCCCTTCAATTGGATGTCGAGATTATGTTAATTCCCCCACAATTAGATGATTTTTTTAGCCAAATTTTGTTAGAAAAATTGGTTTTGTACTATTAAATAGTACCAAATTTTGGTTTTCTAAAATGTACATATCTTAAAACGTAAACCAAAAATAAATTTCTAAAAGTAAATTTCTGGCCAATTGGTGTATGATTTGTTTGCCAAATTTGGTCGTCTCAACATCTACTTCAGCCATTATATCACTGTTTACAATCACTGTCAGTAGAATACGCAGCCGCGAGTCCAAATTTAACTCCGGCAAGTTGTAATTGATGGTGCCGAATTACTACACTGTTCCAAAAGATTCGTGGAAGCCTACTTTTCCCCATTCCTCAAATTCTAAGCCAATACTTTAACATTCTTCGAAAAAAAGGAACTTTGAGCGCTACTCCAACCTTTTCTAATCCCAGATAGGGGCGTAGACGTTGGAAGGTGCAGGATACGCTTAAGAAATCCAGCTTGGGTAACCTCGACTGTATCTAAGTATCTCGCACACCATACTCCGGGCCCGTAAAACAACACCGACTCCACCAACGATTGGGAAATCGTAATTTTCGAATATCAGTTCGACACTCTTCCTCAGCCAAGGAAATGCCGGGTTGTTCCAGGTTCCACTCTTGCTTTTGAAGCACAAGGAACTTACAACTAGGCAGTCCAACAACAACAAGCAGCAGCAACAACTCCTATATACTACTTGATCTACTTGACAAAATCAATCTTCCCAGCTAATAGTCACCCCTATTATATTTAATCAAAAGCGATAATAAGACAATTTATACACACCATTCGCTAGGAATATTACTTTACTAACACAAACTAACCCAAAAAATCATAAAATTAATCGTGAAGTATGAAAAAACATTATGAGTAGGATCTGATGCCTTACCGAATTCACAAGAATTACGATCGGCGGTGACCACATGCAGTTTCAGAGCAGTTGTAAGTTTTAAGAGCATTCAGGGTACTTCCACTGTACACCAGCGTGAATAAATGATATAAATTGAACGAGACTGTTCGGGTTATTGTATGTCATCCATTTACTCTTCATAAAACGATGTTTCATGAAATTTAAAAAAAAACAAATCTCTCAAGAACTTCCCAAATAAAAGGTTATATCTTTTATGGAGATTTTAGTAGGAAATCTCAAAGAATTGCATGATATCAGCAATATTTCTTCATATGGCTTGAATTTTGGAATGAATATACGAAAGGAGGTCCCCAGAAGAAAAATCCCCATCACGGGTTTCTCTAACTACAAGAATAATTCCGCAGAAAAACTCCCGTCCACATTTACTGATGAACGCAATATTACGGTGCGTCCAATAACGTGTCCAATATCTGATATCTTTTCCCAATGCAGGAATCGTCTCATGATGCATGAAGATGGTGGAAAATCATGCAATTGCTGCTCTTCTATTGCGGACTGTACTATTTCTGTGACGACAACAAAATCTTATCGACGTTTCTGACGGAAACGTCGGCGGGTTCTTCTAACTAGGTACTAGTACAATTCCGCGGTAAAACTCCCGTTCACATTCTTACAAATGAACACAATATTATGATGAGTCCAATAACTGCTGCCTGTGTCCAATATCTGATTTCTCTCCCCAATGCAGGAATCGTTTTATGATGCATCAAGATGGATTCCTCTGGTGAAACATCATGCAATTGCTTCAGTCTTCACATAAACTCATAAATGGAAATATTTCCCTCTTGTGTTGAGGTTTGTACTATTTTTGCGGCCCCTTTGAAATCCAGCAAGACGGCAGTCAAATCTTATCGAAGTTTCTGACGGAAACGTCGGCGTCTTTAGTGAAATATCAAAAAGCTTCCGGGACTCGGCAGAGCTAAAACTGAACCCAACAGCTGCGGAGTCTGGATAGCGTTCGAAAAAAAAAAATCCGTCGAGATCATTGTGAGGGAAGAACGGGGCTCAGGGGGAGTCGGTGGGTGGAAAAAAGGTCCAGTCCGCGGAGCTTGGGCTTCCTGGACGGCCATGTCGGCGGCGGGCGTTCCCCTCATCAACGTCTTCCCTCCGGAGATCGAGGCTTCGCAGTGCCTCCAGTGCCCGTCGTGGTCCCCGTGTTCGGAATGGTCGCCGTGTTCGGAGTTGTTCACTTCGTTATCACTGTCTTCCGAGTCACCGACTTCGTGGTCGCCCAGTGTACGCGGCTTTCGACGCTTGAGCAAGTCGCTTCTCCCGGTCATCTCTCGCGATCTCTACCCGTTGCAAGAGGAACCGACGAAAGAGTCGCCCGAAGCCTTCTACACAGCCACTGTTATTTACAGGGTAAACCCTCATGTTCACCTTCTACCTGAATGTTTTTGATCTGGCAAAAACATCTTTATAACCCCCCTCAAACGTTTCAAGGTGCGAAGATTCCAAATTTCCAGTAACCGTTCGCCGTCCCAGGTACGTCTCCAAGTGTTTTTTTCGCTCGTCAACCTGGACAAAACTCTAATTACAAAATAAACTATTACAAAGAGGTTTATCATCTCCGTATAAGAAAGTACTACTACGCAAATCGCGAACCTATATAAATGAGACGTAGTCTGTGGTACATTATCTAAACTCCCTACCCTGAGCCTTGTAATTGCACTCAAGATGAAAATACTTGAGCTACCGGCAGCCACGCGGTCTAGCTCTGACCTCCCGTTGGTGACGTTGACCAGCCGATTTTGTTTCCATTCGGTTTGCTCTCAATAATCTCCGATTTTAGAACTGAACTGTACTACCTATTATGACAGGTTTATATGATTATCAACCAAATAGTATATCTCTGATGCATAAAACGTATTGCCCGTTTTGCTTGGGGTCCCATAGTAATAGGGCAGATGAAGAAAATGGGGAGTCAGGACAGCCAATGTTGACGGATGGTTCGCAACCAGGCTCTCACAACGTATAACAAAGAGGAGAATGGACCAGTGGCCCTTCATGGTCTTAAGCGATTTCCCTCCAACACCCTCAGGATACCCAGAGTGCTAAAAAGCTTCAAGTTCATGCTCTCACTAGGTGTTCTAGAGAATGGAAAGGAAACTATCTGTGTCCATGCAAATCCATGTCCATCACACCTTGTTCTCCACCAATCAATCAATTTACCTCTGTTGTACAATTATCCCTGCAGCCATGAATAACTTCTTCAACCCTGCTGTTAATACATAATTCAGTCATGTAGGTGGGTTTCCGTGAAGATTGCTAATTTCTAACCAACCTGAGGACCGAGATACCATCCCTTCTCTTTTCGGGATCCAGATTCCTTAACCGAATAAACCTCACATCAACTGATTTTGGCTGGTTATATACAATATTGAACCTTTGAATTTTACTTAGAACGATGCCACAAGAAACAGTTTTATTATTCTTATTCTACTACAAACGTCGTCTTCTATAGTCAATACAATAGAAACGGATATAAAATAATAGTAGCATGGCATATTGTACAATTTCTTGGTCCCAAGTCATGGTTACATAACAAAATAAAGCAAAAACTAGCGGGCTCGTCACATTGAAAAGCTACGAAATTGTTTGTTGCAGGAGGCTAGTGGTCACAAAGTGAATGTTGATGATGGACTCAGGTGTAAGCCGATCGACCTCGACAAGTTGTTCACTCCAGCTTCAGATTCCGGGGAGATCACTCCATCAAAGAACAGTAAGAATTTATCTCTCACCTGTAGCCGTAAATCTATACTCAGTATAGCTTCACAAAAGTGTTGGATACAAGTGCATTGGTTCAAATGATTGATGAAGCGATTAGATATAATACCTCAATCACACGCAAATGGTACCAATGAATATTCATTGATCTCAATATTCTTATCTCTTCGAGAAAAACGGAGCTATTCCTAAAAATCAAAATACTTTGAATTTATTTTTCTCTACAGCCTTATTAGCCTTCTGAACTCAATAAACTACCTTAGTCGAACAAAACGTTGGTGCCCCGCTCCTCGCCAACAGTGATATGGGCGAGTGACACATGAGATTGCTTACTAACCATTTATAACAACGCTTTAGAAAACATTGTACAGAATTTCATGACAAATTTTCGTCACGTTTTTTGGCAGTTAGGTCATCGTTAGAGCATGTTCCATGGTAAACATCTGCCTCCCCCCTCCACCGTTCGACAGTTTCTCCAAAACTTCAATGAAACTTGTATTGTAATTAAACCAAAATCACTAATGGACCGCCGATGGTCCTGAATCACCTTTATCAATCTTGACCTACCTTAAAGGGATTCGTCTCGTATACAGTGACTAGTAAAGTGTTGGTGTTTACGGAGGTGTGTTTTTGACTTGACATCTTATCGCCTGAAAACCACAATACTTTGTCTCAAGTATAGGTTTCAAAAATATTTATTGTTAAGTGAACAATTTTTTAATCGCCCGGCGGTGGAAGAATTTGAAATGGAGAAAATTTGTGAAATCCAGAACACAATTACCATTTACGGACGCTCATCAATCAGCTGGTGACAATTGCTGTTAATTTCATTCCTTATCGATCGATAGAGCTAATATCTAAATATTGCACATTAAATACAATAGGGTATATATGCGATTTTGTTTGTTTGTTTATTGCAAGGTTGAGGCGAACCAAGACGTCAATTATTGACGTTAAAACTTAGACGAAAATGTATGCGTCAAGAGCTTAACGAAATTCGGGGATTCGAATTGGAGCCTGCGGCTTATGACGTCCTAGGCCACAGTAGCCACTCTGCCTACGGCTTTCTAAAATCCGTAGGCTACCCTACAAATAGTCCATAATATGGACTATGGTTATATATTATATAACCATAACGATAATCGAAGTTACTGTTTTGTTGTCTCGACTGTTGGAATGGCTGTCGAAAGTCACGACAAGCATATACGCGCTGATGGGACACTGGTTATTTGAAAATGATGGTTAGATAAAGTAAGAAAATCGGTCACTTTGACGCCAAATTGTCTACGTTTCTAGTGTGCATGGTGTCTATCCCCTGTATAACTATTTGAAGTTTAATTCTAAGCTCCAAATATTGATTATTCGTAAACACCTACTGCTTTCAGTAGAGATTAAAACTCGTTTAAACTTAATACACACTAGTATTTCATGATTCTGAAAGAGATTCCTTGAACTTGAACTGTCTACCACATTTGTATACCCCATTACCAGACATCGATGTGCCGCGTACAATGAACTATACACTACATTTATTGAAAACAGACGTAGAAGGGCTATCTTAAATAAAAATATTAAACTTTCAGAAGTAATTTGAGGTTTTTTATTGAAATAAAATAAATTATTTGAAATCTAAGGATTTTGAAAAGTAGAACAACAAATTTTCAAGAAGATTAACCGTTCTTGTTCTTGGCCGATTACAAAAATTGATTATTGAAAATACTCGTAATAAATCTAAAGAAACAGCAATTTTAAATTGAATTGAGTTCGACTTATAAATAAGCGGAGTTTTAAAGATTCATCGACCTAAACACACACGAAATTTATTAGAATTAAACCTTGCTTAAAGTGAGTTGAAAAAGAAACCAATTATGTATTCGAATTTAAAAATGTTTTTTAGACGCTATCTCGTCATCAAAATTAGTTGTGTAATTTGATCTATTAGTCGGGAGGTATACAAGTGTTTTTTAACCGGGTTTTCTCAATTCATATTTGTGCGGTCTCCCAAAGAAACTAGATGTTATTCTGAACACATCCGTTTCGAACCCAAACATTGATTTGCTGAATTGTCCAATGTTTTGTTGACGTTGCCAAAATAGAATGAAATGGGCTCCCTCCGTTCGCCTTGGAAACTCCGATCCCCTGACCCCTAGCGGCTTGAATCGTAGGCTGGCGCTCCAAGATAAATAAAACCCGGAAAAGAGCGATTTGCTTACATCTTCGAGCGATAAAACGTTTTAGGATCAGACGCTTGCCCGGCACTTTATTGAAAGTTGAAACAAGTTATCAACAAATAACCCGTATAAATAATCAAAGCTAATCCAGTGAGGCTCACGTCTCAAATGTATAATTTATTTGCGACAATATAAACAACTAGTCCGTTTAATGATTAAAAGAATCCAGCCCTACGTTTGACTGAGACTATATGAGAAGACCGGATGCACGATGAAAACGTGTAAACTGCCGAATTCGATGTTGTTTGTTCTCATTCCGACCCAAATTTTGTGAAACGTCCAAATTCATCAACGGAAACCGTAGCATACTTAGTAGTCAGGATTTTATTCATTGAAGGGGGTCATGATTTGGGGTTGAGAAATGCCGTTGTCCTTAGCTGGTCGGTCGAACTTTCTGCGATGCCGATCGGTTGGACTTGTGGTTTTTGTCAAGGGCAAATTCACAAAAGCGTACAGAGCATAACAAGCTCAAGTAATTCTTTTCACTTGGGTTTGTTACTGATAACCTTTGTAATCCACCAAGAAACAAAGTTATCCCCCTACAAAGTCTGTTGGTTTTTCGAGATCCTTCCGTCCTTAGATCCTTTAGATCTAGATTTAATAAATTTAATAATGAATGTATGGGAAACTATATATCGATCACACATATAGGGCTTTCAAGAAGTAGGGGTGGGGGGGGGGGGGGGGTAGGGCAGAGCCTCACGGCAGTCTGAATAGGGCGTCAGAACAACCAATATTAGAGGGTGAGTGGTTCTTAACAACTCTCTGTTACCATACGATAAGGGGGTGTGGAATGGATTAGGTCCCTCTTCCAAAAGCTGAGGCGATATGCCTGCAACACATAGAGGTCACCTCTAAACTAAACGTCTCAAGATGAACTTATTCTGAAGTGAACTTTTTCTTAGGGGAACTTTTTCTCGAGGTGAACTTTTTCTTAACTCAGTTCCTCTCAGAACACGGACTATTTTACTCCTGCCGTCACAGAATGGGGAAAGTAGACGATCCAACTAGTCCGAACTGTGATGGAGGAGATGATGATGTGTTTCACACATTCTTCGTTTGGAAGCAGAGGGAAATACAAAGAAGATGTTTGCCGGATGGCCCGGAAATACCATCTGTGGACATGATACCGAAGAATATAGTTGTCAAAATGCTTGGAAGAGAGGAGCATTCTATCTCTGTAGTTGTCTATGTCGAAGGCATCCTGAAGTGAACAATCATCCAAGAGCGGGAGAGACAGAGGAGGCTAACAATGGACCGAGAGGACTAAAATCATCCTAAGGACTTGGCCTGAAGTAATGTGTTAAACAGTTCCAGGCCAAATTCCAACGAGGAAAGGAAGGTGAGGTTTTAGTGGGTTTGAATCCTACATAACCCGAAGGGCGGTCCCTTCTGGGTATCTTACGAGATCCGATTTCCACCTTAGGATCTTGAAGATTTCCTCACCTGACTACCGAGAAAATAAACTAAACGTCTGCACAAACACACCAGTTTGAAGAAACGGAAGGGAGAACTATCCATGTACATTACAGTTTATGGGTTAGCTAAATTTTTATAGTTAGGAATTCTCCACACACTTTCCCAGACGTGCAGGTAATTACGTCGTCTGGCTGCTAAGTTGGCATGTCGCGGGTCAGTGACACCTCGCTATCTCTCAACTTCTGCCCCCTTCTTGGACGATTTACTTGAATTTACGGACACTCCTCGGCTAATTAGGCGGATATAAAATACTTGACGCTCCTCCAAGGTCCGCTCAACAAAAATAAACACTGATTTGGCAGGCATACACGAGCAATTCTCACAGAAATTTCCCTCCGCGAGAAAAAGCGAGGATGCGAATGGAACTAGTTCCGCATTTAGATGTTAAAACACCTTGTTATTAGACTTGGTTCGTTTACAATGACATCTTTTTTCAAGGTTGTTTCCAATGACTAACATTTTTAGAGGGAAAGGCAAGCCGAGTTCAAGTTAAAGTTGTGCATTTTCGGAAATACAGACTTCTTCAAGAGTTTCCTCTTCCGATACCAAACGTCAAAATGCATATTATTTAGTGAACACTAAAACTATTAGTTAAGTTATTCTTATGATTCTTTTGATTGAGTGATTTTGAGTGAAACACTGTGGAAAGGCACTCTACTAGTGTAACCACGATAGTTCTCATACCCCTCCATGTGCCGACTGATACAGTATCTAATACCATTCTATTTGCCAGTTTTGAAGCGCACTTTCGCCAACTTGGACCTCACTGGTGCCCGACCCTTAAAGTACCTACTCCACTATAAGTAAATGTGTATGCCAAAAAATGGGGGGAAAGAGCAGATCACGTCCTCCTTGACTCTCCAACTACTGCTGCGAGGTTCCGGCATTTTAGAAAAGGTGCCCTAATGCCCTCCGATATTGCCAAGGAAAGCCTAAAAACATCTTTCACTTTCTGAATGAAGACGTTTTTGAAAAGGTTCTAAACTGAATTAGGGATCGCGATACATCCAAGTAATCTCAGTGTCCAACCCCTTATGAGGAGGAAAAAGTGCTCCCTACATTTTGGATTTTTTCCTGTTAGTCCGCAGGGGAGCATAGGGCCTCAACGAAATTCCGCCAGCCGTCCCTGCATCTGGCCAGTGACCTCAGGCTGTTCTAGGAATGTCCCTGCCGTCCTGCCTCTCTCATAGTAGTGCTCCTTCACGAGATCCTTGGCCTTCCTCGGCGACGTGAGCCCTGAGGGTTCCACCCAAGGGCATCCCTGGCGATCCCTCGTGTCTCAGGGTGTGTCCAATCCAGCACCATTTTCGCCTTCTCACTTGTAACTACGCCCTCTCTGATCCGGTCCTCATCCACAAGTCAATGTTAGAGATGACATTCGGCCATCTTACTCCAAGGATGGAACGTAGCGCTCGGTTGACGAAGACTTGTAATTTTTTATGAATGGCTGCTGTCCCACGCCATGTGTGCTCCCTACATTTAGTGAATAAATAGGAAGTTAATCCTTAATCGGTCGTTACCCATCATTAGCTGCAGTGGTATATCTGGATTAGCTCTTTTTTCGTAGAGGTGCAACTTATGATTACTGACATCATGACACCTTGTTCTGGGCTGACAACAGCGTGATCGGCTGCACTCCAGCACCGTAGCTGCCCACCGCGACCTAGATAACGAACATTGCTTAACTGTTCAAATAGAACATTGCTCTCCGTCTAGGTCGCGGTGGGTAGACCAACTGAACTATTTTTGTAGAACTAACTTGTAAAAGGGAGGCGATGGGATAGGATGTTGTCCCTCTCAAGGGTAAGGCGATTGGCCTGTAAAACCTTACTCGACTATTCTGGAGACATTCATAATAACTGTGCTAAAGGATCGGACTTTATCATCAGTACATTTCATTTAGTTCGGCAACCATAGCGGTAACCGTTACACTGTGAATGGAATAGCTTGAACCAAATCCACTATCGGAACATTAGATTAACTGTACAAAATGGAATTGAACTGAGGAAGTTAGAGTAGTTGGTTACTTTACCATTCACGTTTATTTTACGATAGCGCTCTCATCTCCCTCTTTTAGTGAGTCTTGGAATCTTTGCCCCACAACTATTCCTTCCCTGAATCATATCAGCGATAACAGAACTACTCCAACCCTTCAGGTTATTATAACGTTTGAGTGGAAGGAGTATCTTTTGAGGTGAATAAATGAGCTAACTCAAACAGGTATTTGATTTAATGAGTAATCCAGCTCAACAAGCATCTGGAAAATATACTGCTCTTCACAACCTAGGTACGTTTCAGAGATTAGTAACTTATTATTAACCGATTGCTCAAATAATTCTCACAACCTATGCAGATAGGCAATGTCTCAAGTGAATTTCCCAAACCAATGATGAGGGGGTCTACCTGAGAAAGGAGTCGAAGAACCACCTCGGTCATTTCTGGAATCTAAACGGCAACAGGTTCGGTTTGATTTATCCTGAGGTATTATTTCCCTTCATTTGTTGAGAAATGTCAGCCACGACCTCCGACCGGTAGCCCTGAAAAAAGGGAAAGTGTCTCGAAAATTACTGATAAAGTATATTGGCTAATTAATTTATGAAACGGCAATGCGGACATGATAAATGTAGTGAAGTGCTTTGTAGAAGACATCAAATTAAGTAGGCAAGGAGAGGAACATCCAGCGCGACGCTTATTACAGCTGCCATCTTTCGGCAGCTCCATCAGCCATTGGTCCCAATTAAAGAAAGTTCTGTCCATATCGTAACAGCTCACCTTCAACAGAATAGAACACTTGGTATTATTCTTCAGAACCGCAATATCACCAAAATTTATGGGGGAGACCAAGATACAGGCCAAGGAAGGAAATAACTCACAAGAGTACAGTGTATTTGGCAGAATGCCCATTGCTTATTTTGGATCATTTGTATCTTCATTTGAAGGAATTATTGAACATTTTCTTCTTTCTTTCAGGAAAAATGTTTTCTTCGTCAAGTTTCTATGGCCCGTTTCACCCTACTATGGAAGAACAAGTTGACCTCGCTCGACGAATCTCAAATTCACTGAGCGACATCAGTAATCGCGAGAGCAAGGGCCAGTCTATGTACGTGAATAGGAAGAAGAGATCAGTCAAGTGGGTACACGAAGGTAATACTTTCTTTCAAAATTACATATTACGAAACAAGGGTGCCCACCAGGGGGGGAGGGAGTTATGACGCAGTCTGCCTGGTGGGCACCCCTGTTACAAACATTATTCTTGTTTCAGATTTATTCGGCTAACTCAACACCTTCACAAATCTTAAGAACTCCAAAATCAAAACAGGAAGAACGGAAGTACTTTAAACTGTTCGTACGCAATATCCAAAAGAGTTGTAGCCACCCCATAGGTCAGTCGATTAAAAAAATCAGAAACGAAAGGAAACTAGGTCGCTGTATTCGCAAAAATCTCTTCCAGATACATTCTTTGGGTTGGTTGATTTCCTGCTCCCTCAACTTGTTTCAAAATCTGAAGAAAAATAACAATAAACGAAGGGGGACAATTCTCCTCAGCCTACAAGAGCGGGAGTCGATTCCGGCGATTTACGCGAGTGCAAGCGTTTACAGCGGGAAACGCCACTAGTGTTACATCTAAGGAGAGGGCGTTTTAGTTACGTTAGTTCCGTACCGACCATGCCAATCAAAAAGGACCCTCCACCACTACCAACGGCAGTTTACCTTCCGTTCCGTAAAAATGAATCGACGTTATTAAACTTATTTGAACCTTATATTTGAGGCTCTTGATTACATAAGAATCCGAACGCTAACAGTGATTTTGGTTTATTATTCAATAATAAACCATTGTAATCGCTCTTGAAAAAAAAAAGCTAACCCCGCCTGGGTTTACGTTTTAGTTACGTTAGAAAAATCCATGTTGGTCCGACGACGTGACCAGCTCTCTCACTTAATTTAAAGTGCCCTTTAAGGGTTGTCAAAGTTTTGCCTAAAAATCAAAAGGCGGCCTAAATTTACACTTTTTTTTTTGAAGAACACTCCACGAGGAATCGAATGAGACCCCTCCCCAGGTCCGTAGGTCAAACCATTCCAGATCTATGGCCCGATTTATGGTGCCAACGTTCGCGTTATTTTGGTTTATTATTGTTTTTCTGTTGACATCAGTAACTTAGTGACGTAGTGATGTAGTAATGTGGATACTGGAGTACTAAAAGGCTAGCCGATACCGGGTTCCTGTAAAAATGAATCCTCGTTATTAAACTTATTTGAACCTTATACTATTTGAGACTCTTGATTTCATAAGAATCCGAACGCTAACAGTGATTTTTGAATTACGGATTAATTGGAAAGGGCATAGGAACTTACTGCAAGGATCATCGAACCTTCAACTTGTGGCCCTAACTTGGATCTTAACGTCGAGTGGTTCTAAAGCTCTTGATATCTCCCCAAGGACGTAGGTTTGGCGCTTCGCCTTCCTTTCGTCACAACTTTTATTCCGTCCAACTATCGGGTTACTCCACTTCTACTGTCATTCCTAAACGGACAATAACCAGCCCAACACTTCAAGTCCAAGATCGCTGTATTAAGCCTCATAGTTCACGGGCATGGTGGCTTACATAAAGAACTATGAAATATGAAGCTTTAAATTACAGTTCAGTGTTTATAATCATTTTTGCGTTCGACGTTTATAACAAAGTTGAGGTGGAATGGACCAGTTGCCCTTTCCAAGGACTGATATGCCTAGCAAAAAGATTCAGGTTTATCATCAGGAAGTGTCAGGAAACGAGGATGGGGAACTATCCACATCCATCACACATTTTTATGTCTTCACTTGGACACTCAACCACCAAAAACAATTTTTAGAGTATCGAAAAAAAGTAATAATTTTTTTTATTATTATTTTCAAAAATTAGCCATTGTAATTGACCAAGAAACAATTTTAAGCCCCCTCCAAAATTTGTTGTTTTAGTCTCCAGTCGCGCAGAATTCAAAAATCAAATAAAGACCAATCCATTCCTTCCGCCGTCCCGAGCATTTCTCCGAAACCACTGGACAAACTTGACGGAACTTGAGTCAAAAATCCCATTTTGGGTAGGGGCTGAATCTCGGCAATAATTTCTATCAGGTCTAATGGGAGATAAAGGGACTGAAATATTAAAAAATCGGAATATTGAAAATTATAGAGATCACATTACTGTTTGTATGTTCATTATTGACAGACATAACTTCAATGAATTTAATGAGCTCATTCGACAGCTTCACGATCATCTGATCTCCTCCCTAAGGGCTTGAAGGCTTAGAATTTTAACAGCAAAAACTGACGTAATCAAGAATGTGAATTTGGACATTTCTGGTTGTAGTGAAAGCCGCCTGTCAAATTGCGACGATTGAGCTGATGTTATTGCAATGAAATTTTGTTTTCAAGAGCTCCTTGTGAAGTAGAATTTTTTATAACTCATGTTATCAATTTGTGGACAATTGAAGCGTAGGTAGTTGTTTTATTTACTCGTTGAATTTCAGTTATTCTGTTTGTGTCGATGTACAGTATATCGCACTATTGTAAATATTGAAATATCAGCTGCTGTTTTATAACGAGGGACTAAGGTTAATATTGACGGAATTGTATTTATGACAAAGTGATCTTTGGGACATCTAGAAGTAAATGACAGAGTATGGAGGCACACTGATCAGCTGAAGGATCCTTGTGGCTACTTTCTTCCTTGAACAATCAAACGTATTGCGATATAAATGGAGCTTTTTTGGCGTATAGAATGCAATAATAGAATACGTACAATTACTAGGTACGAAGGCCCGAAGTGCCGACTCTAGATCTGTTATTTACGTAGAACAGTTATCTTAACATACGATACAGAAATGGAAAAAACTTGATGTAATAATTTTTAGTGCTTAATAATGTTTTCACTTAAAGTCAAGCAAGCGTTCGTGGGGAAAGTATATATTCTTCATTTTTCAACGCAAATACATTATTTACCACTGTTGGGAATGACCCGATTTATACAGTATTTATTGCATCGTTGTATTTTAATTTATATGACTTTTATCGAGTTATAAATGAGTGTTCTAAATTAGATAATTCCTGTCAAATGTGGTAAATGGCGATATAGAGGCATGACAACGACAATTAGAAACAAATGAGAAAATGTATGGTGAAATGATTGATTATTAAATTTCTTATTCCGTGAAGGAGTACTAAAATTTAGTTAATTTAATCAAATGTATTTCTGACGAGAGATATCTAAAATACCATTGTAATCAACTTTCAAGTTATTTTGTGACTGACTAGAGTTCACCTGGATACCGGTGACAGTATGCAGACTTTTAAATAATAAATTAAGGTTTTTTAAATTACTAGATAATAATTTCTAATATTCAATTTCAGGTGAAGGAAAAAACGTCGGTTTTGAAACTGAGAATTTCCACTCAGAGCAGCAAAAAGTAGGTATTGCACCTTTATTTATCTGTGTCTTCCACATAATTCCAAATACTTAAATGTGTTTTATAAACCCATTACGTCCAAGAGGAAGACTAGACGCTAAGGCTAATTTACTTCTTATTTCTTAAAGATATTTAAAAAGCATTAGAACGCGTTACGTGATATATACACGTGAAAGGTTGAACGCAAAAAAATGAAAATAAACTGATTTTGAGTTTGTTGTACACGTGGGTCATGATGATTTAGCTAAACTGTCGACGGCAATAGTGTCCGTTTCGGCATATTAACAATGAGTTACATTGATGAATCAGTTTTTTATAAGAAATTATGCAGATCTTAAATCTTGAAATAAAAAATGAGGACTTCTATTGGTTGAGCCACTGTGGTGCCTGACAATCCAAATCTGTTTTCCACATCAATCAGTATTCAACAAATATAGGCGTCTTCTCACTGTTTTATTTAAGTTTTTTGATATCTTAAAAAATTTTCTAAGTGCAGGGGTGTATATCCCCTTTCTTAAGTGTAGGGGTATCCCCAGGGGTAGGGATAAACATACACATTTAAAAGTAAACTCTCCAACAGTGTGTCTTTGTTAAAATTGTTAGTCGTATAAAATAAGTTGATCGGTTTCACTTAAAATGAAGGTAATTTTTCTTGGAACCAGCAGGCGTTTTATCTAATCTCATTCAGTTGTTCATTATTATTAGTTACCAGCGTCAACTAACTTTACGTGAGTAACAATTTACACTTACTTGTTACGGTCATGTCAAGGTCTCCTATTGTCAAGTCTCTTGGTCTCACTCAATAGTAACGCGAAACTTCTAGTGTTTTATTCTGGATTGTTTAGTTGTCAATACTCATTCTCTCCTTTCCTGAAACTAATTTCTCTTTCAACCTTTAATTAGTTGTGTGGCGTCAAATCGTTACCGTTTGCTGTTTACCCTTTGTGCGTCCATGTGTTCGACCATGACCTTGTATTTGTACTGTGTCCCTGCCCAGGAGTCGAAACCCATCCTGAAACTAGTGATGGACCCGCGAGGACAAGTTCAAGACCTGAACAGCCTCCGGAAACAGGGGTTCACGATTGAGCCCCCCATGAGTCCCGAGTCCTGTTTCGACATTGTCCGCGATCTCAACGCCCCTAAGGGCAAAGGTATGCACTTAAAATACCCGTCATATCTGTCAAATTCAAGTGTTTTTCAATTTTGTCTTCCTCAGGTACGTTGCAGAAGTCGCCCTTCTTTAAGCCTATCGGCGGTGTTAAAGTACTAAGTGAGTTATCACTTATCGATTCAACAGTGGATCGTCTTGTGTTGTTCATTTGACCAGTGAATTTATTACCATACAAAATAAGAAGATTTCATTATTAGTTAACTTCTCACCATAGAAAGACCAACAAAGAAATAAGTTCATCTGGAGTTTATTGATTAATCTAATCATGAAATAACAGCCGAAATGAAATGAAATTACCATCGTTGTGATACCTTTCGGAGCCACCATTATGTCTAATTTACATTTAATCCCGATATATATGTATGAGTATGAATACGTAAACTCTGCGCTTGGTGGAATAAAAAAAAAAAATAAATAGGTACCCCTACAAATTAAAACACAGAGGGTTATTGCATCTCTATTAGATAAATTATGCCTTCTACGAAAATCACTGATTTATATGTATTCGACGTAGTAAGTGGTATATTTTCTAAACTCGGGTTCCCATATCTTGCCTTGTCCACTCTAGAAGCTATAAAAAGAGCCCTATTAAATTTAGATCGATTAGGAACAAACCTCTCCTAATCACTGATCTCGTTACCTTTTAATTAACTTCTAGATGTTCAAAGATAGTAAGATGACTTCGTCTTGAATATAACTCCGTGAACCTCTAGTAGCCTCTTTGTATGAAATTGAAGTTGATATCAAAACGTGTGGGTCACGAAGCCCTGCCTCTGACCGTGAGTCACTCGAAATCTGTTACCTTGGAAAGCCCTCATTTACCCCAAATCATCATGCTACCATCCAACGTTCAGCATACGGGCATATAGGGCGTAAAATAGCTGAAAGTAAGGGCATGGAATGCCAATGGTGCAATATACTTTACAGTGACACGACGCAGAATAACTGAAAACCATTGAAACCACGAGTGGAAAAACTGAAATTCAGAGCACCTACCTACACCTCACTTGTACCACGGTTATCTTTCATAGGACTTGAAAAACTAGACTTCAAAAGGAATTCTTGAAACAAAATTCCACAGCAATTATATCAGCTGACGCAACCCTCACGCGGAACTAGGAGGTGTTTCCGCCCAATCACATAATTTTTACGTTCTTTTTATGTCAAAGTTTTAGCTCTTAGGGAGAGCGAATGGATGAACATAACCCGGTCCGGGTGGACTCATTCGATTCCTTGAAGACATGTCTATCAGTTCTCCAGTGTGTTGCAGGCTAATCGTCTCATCCCTTGGAAGGCGTACTACCCTTAATAATCTCTTTGTTATAACGTTCAAAGTTTTGAATACCTCGGATTTGTAGGAAGCAAACGCCTGTAAAATACGTCCCCGAAAAAGGACGGAAGAAACCGTTCTCAAAATCCTTCCATTTACTTCTCTTCACAAAAGCATAGAATATTTCCATTCACATTTATTCATTAAAAAAAATTAAATATACTACTGAGAAGATGATTGACTAGTTTGGGTGGATATTGCAAAAAGGGTGCCCAATTGTTAATTTAAGTCACTTATCCCAACATGTAGTATTATGGTAATCCATAATAACACTTCTAAGAAGTAGGTACTTCAAATTCCGACTAATGTTTTTGGAATATACCTAGGTAGACATGCATGTCAAATGTTAGACGTGCAGGTGCCTGTTTCATGCTTAACATACTTTACCTAATACAGAAGTTTGATTGAAAGCCTATGTGTATGTGGTAGGTGCCGAACTTTTTGCCAAGAGGAGGAAAAAGTCGGAGAATTGGATCATTGACGAGAACAACGTGAAGACAGTGGAATCGTACCAGGCGACCACGATGAGCCAGAATTCATTGAGTAAACTCCCCCCGCCGTCTTTCCTTAAAGACTCTACTCACCGAGTGGAGAACGTCCAGAAAATGAATGAAATTCAGGTGTGTACCTAACAGCAAACATCTTCCGATCAAAAAGCATCTCTCAACAGAAGCAACTTTCCTTTTTTTTCATCTTTCCGTATCTCTGAATTGTGTCTCTGAATTTCTGTTCACGAAGCATGCACAATAATACACATTCTGGTTCAGAGGTTCCAATCCCTGTCCCAACCAACTTCTAAAACTGAAAGTTTTGTTGACAAATGGAGGATATTTTTTTCATTAGGTGAAGAAATACGTGAAACCTCGACATAGAGCTAATTTTTGGGAACTACAATCAGGATCGGTCTGAGCGAATTTGATCCACATTGAAACACATTTTGTCCGCAACGCCGCTCTGAGCTTCTCATTGAACACTGCACTGTTACACTCACTCACTTTACTTCTTTATTGCTCTACTGATGGCTTTATTACCATTAAATCTGATTTCCATAGCCTTGACTTTTAAAAATCTCAACCTTTTCCTTGCCAACAACTTTGGCCACAAAGCGATAACTGAATTTGGCCCACTAAAACTAACGTTGAAGATCCCTAATCAACTTTTCTATTCAACCTATTAAACAGGTTTATAATTAGCTTTCATTGACAGGAGAGGTTCACACTCCCACGCCTAAAGATGATCAAATCACCCTGGGAAGCCGCTCTCGAAGGCTCCGTAGAATCAGCTTTCCAAGAGATCAACAGCCCGAGAGGAGTCGTGATGGCACCCACCCCCACGACCCTCAGGAAACTAGCTACACCGACTCCACCTCTCCCAGCACCAACTCCCGCCCCAAGTGGCGATCTATGCAAGCCAAAGGCCCCTAGAGCTTGGAACCCGATTCCAGCTTGCAAGACATTCAGTAAGTCATTGGAACTAGAAAAAATTAGTCATACCACATTTTATCCGCAGCAATCACGAACTATATTGACTCAATGCTGATTGGAACTATTTTTGTTATTGACCAAATGATCAGCAAGGTTTGCTTCTTGGACAACAAATAGTCTCCACGGTCAAAGAAGCTTCTTGAAATAGAAACGTGTACGTCTGATTTAGTTCATGATGTAAGATCTTTGAATCCCTATCAGATTCTTGTTCTTCTTTTTCATCAATTCACTTCTATACTTCCCTAGAAGCTAATTTTTCAAGACTGCTCAGGTTGGAGATGTGAAATGCATCCCTGAATATTATCCCCGGTTAGACTATACTATATACTATTATCACGCCTCAACTGCGGATGTGATGTCTGTCATCACTAATGTCACGTCAGGCGTGTCGCAGAATTCGGGTTTCATAGAACATCTCCATCTTGAATTATCTCGATAAATTGTTTTCCATTATGTTTTCCAACTATTTTATTTTGTTAACCGTTTTATTAACATCAAAACTAATTGCTTTAATAGGTTCTGTGAAGCTGGACCAAATCTTTGCCGGATCTCCCAAGTCTCCAGTGAGCTTGGCTTACCACCCTGATACAAACACTATAAGCACTGAACCTGTCATACTTGAGAATAAGCCCGCAATTGCGAGTCAGCTGGAAGGGTTTGAAGTATTAAATGAAAATATTCTTCATGAACAGAAAGCTAGAAGTCTCAATCAGTTTTTGATTTACGACATGGTTGCCCCACCCAGAGAGGAAAGGCCTCCAGTCAGTACATGGGTTGAGGAAGTTGACCCAGAAACCATTGAATGTGAAAGATTACTGGAGAAAAAGAGGAAAGCAGAACTGAGTGCAACTCAAAAACTAGCTGAAGATGTTGCGCGAGCTCCGAAAGAAGACACGATAAGTGCGAACGAAACGGTTCAATCGAAACAAGTAGAGACTTCTGACAAAAATTTGTCAGAAACAACTCAAACCACTAGAACCGAGGACGCCAAACAAGAGTTGAACTCTACGAAAAATGTGGAATCCATGTTTGAGCAGTTGTGCATTTCTTCTGAAAAGTCTGCTATGGCCACTAGCAACATTGAAATGACTAGAAGTACAACGACCCATACGACGGAGTCTAAATCTTTCGTTTCTAGAGAAAAACAAACTTCAAGTCATACAGCATCCGAATTAACAGTTGACAAAGACTCTACTATATCAGTGGACGAAGAAGTCAGAGATCTCACGGAACGAGAGTTCAACGAATTAAGTTTAGAATATGAGAAGGTGGAGAAACACGAAATAAAGAAGCCAGCAGCTATAGTAGCTGGAGCGGTTCCGCTTTTCGACCCGGCACCAGATTTTACTGCTATCCAACGGGGTCCCCCAAAAGAATCCAAGCCGGATGGAGATAAGACTGAAGAGAAAAAAGAGCCGGATTTCAGAGCTCCTGATAGGAAACAGTACAAAAAGCCCCCATCGATGGTTCCAGGAGCGAGACCATTGTTTGGTGGAGCAATCGTTGACCTGCATTTAGAGGCGAAAGATCCGGAAACAGATCAGCCCTACGAAAAAATACCAGTTAAAAATTTGATCAACACATTCGAGCAAAGCACCAGACCTCCAATGAAGGTCAAACAGATGCAAGACAGGCTCCCGTCCTCCCCAAGTAAGTTACATGAAGACAAAGTGAGGGAAATGGAGTCTCGAAAGCTTTTTGAAGATGTCGTATCAATGGATAAAAGTTACGAATCAAGTAAGTTGTCAGTGGACAGCGAATTGCATATTCCAACCGTAGAAAAAAGAATAGCTGAGATGAGCGATGAGGAAGTTAAAAAAATCGAACATCACTACGAACTGGAAAAACAGAAAAAACATATTTACGACGAGCAAATGCAAAAATATAAGGAAGAAATGAAGCAATTAAAAACCACAAAATCAAACACAATAACACTCAAAACACAACCACAGACCAGATTGAACCATCAGTATCCAAATTTTCAGAGTGAGTTGGCAAAAACCCCGAGTCCGTCGTGTTTACTGTCAGAAGTCGGAATGTTCCATGTGTCACCAATATCTGTTATCTAATACTGTTGTGTGTGGATTTGTCATGATGAAATCTACAGCACTTTTGAGAATTTTCAGCATGAGGATTGTATGAATCATTGCCGACATCCCACCATTATTTACAAATGAAACTACTTTAAGACTATGTTTTAAAGCGTTGTATTCCAGGTTCAGAAGGGTATGATGTAGGGTCCACAGCTTCTGTTTGATATATAGGTATGGAGGCAATACAAAGTTTTGGATCTAAGAACGGACGAAATCACATTGATTGCTTAAACAATTATCAAATTTATTTAGTTTTTCAATTCTTGATTGAAATACATTGAAATATCAAAAATGAAATTACGTGAAAAGAAAGTTAAAATTTTTTTTTTCTCTAAAGTTCGAGAACGTAACCTCTTGAAAATGGTCTGAATTATTGATAAATTTACGGTAAATTAAAGGAATTGTTGAAATATAAAAATAAAATAGCAACAAGTGTGTGTATCTCTTGCAAATTAAATCAAGATAAAACGAGTTCTTTCGATAGTACTGTTTGCTTTTTGTCAGCAATGATATATAGATGTGTACTCGCAAATTATGAAACATATCTACTTGTTTCAAAGTCACTTGAGATTTTTCATGGTCATGAGCGTTCTGGTGATTACGTAAAACGTTGAAGGGCATGATACTCATTGGGATATTTAATTGCCCTCGCTCTCTCTGTAGAGAAACTCCAGACAAACCTTAGTTATAGACATTCGTCGATGGTATTTGTGAATTATGGCTGTGGTCTTTGTAAAACTTAACACACTCCATCAGGAAAAGCTACCAGTCCGCAGTTCATTTATATGCTACAATTGAGAGTTGGCGACATAATTAATCATTCCCATGCCTGAAAGCCGAAACGCAATAGAAACAATGGGAGTCACACATATCATGGGAGAGGAGGGTACATGCAATATCAGCACTCCAGTCTCCAAAATAACCAGTTTTTTTTACTCGAGTTGTATTTTCTTGAAATCGGATTTTGAGTTATCTGTCAACAAACTATTTCTACTTACAACAGAGCAGTTCATAAGGAATTGAAACCCCGTCAGTTTTCGCCCGATTTCGGTTCACCACATGTTGAAAAGGTCTCCATTTACGCTAAAATCTTTCGCTCCGAAACTAGCAACAACTGTTTACCAAATTACATATTTCAATTTAAGGATCTGAAATCTTTGATGAACGGTCAAGGAACTCTGAACTGCCGAAGCCTTTAAGTAGCCGTAAATCGAACAAATGAAAGTTTATTGATTGAAATATAACCCGAGTTTTCATCCAAATCCATCAATGAATTCATCATGACCCTTCATGAATTATTTGCTTCTACAGCAAGGAGTTCTTCTGTCGCAATAATCACAGCTACATACTGCTGTGAAATAGTGAAAAAATGCATTATTCATTTTCTCATTCCATCTTAACATTAATGTTTATGACGATTGAATGTGTAACGTTCAACACCATTGTATGCTCTTTCATAATCTCGGGTGTACGTATCATATGTTACTGTGATCACATGTTTTTGTTCCGCTAAACATTTTGATGAATGAACATGCTTGTGTGCAGATGTATGTAGGTAGGTACAGAAGTAGAAGATGGTACGTTGAACCTCTAACTTTCAAGTATTTGTTTGATGTTTGAGAGATAGTCAAGCATATGTAGAAATGTTTTTAATTCATTCCTAAATCGAGGAATATTTTTTCATCTTTTAAGCACTTAAATTTTTTTGTTCAGATCCGAACTTTTTAAGCACAATTGCCCAACCAGCATGTTTTTTGAAGAATACGTTTCCACATGCGCTACACTGTGTTATCACTTGCACAAGAAAATCCTACGTTACCCTCTCTGTGTGAAATTATCTTCTGTCATGCACACTTTTATATCAAGAGGTGCTGTGTACGTTTTGGTTTGCCAGATAAACATTATGCTCAGCGGCCATATAAATTTTTAAAGTTATTCAGGCTTCAATATCCAAATAGTTCATTGTTAAATTTAGGTAGTACACAACCTTCAGAATTTGCACTACATTCACCCTTTACTCACTTTTAGCCAATATATTGACATAGCTGAGAAGGTAACTCTATTTTTCGAATACAAAGTCCTGCTGTAGCAACGGTTATCTTGCTTATTCCTACAAGGGATGGCACTGCCCTCGCTATTTTGATCTCCCGTTTCACTGGAAGCATTTTCAATCAATAGTAAATCAGATCTACTGGTGGACTAGTAGGCAAGGGAGAACTTGGTTCATTGATCAAATGATTCTTTCTGAGGGTTGTGGCCTTTGATTCGACCAGTATGTGCAGCATGTTGACCATTCACTAGTGTTCCGAAAGTATTGGCGGTAGTATAGTCCAGATAAATAGTCAGTGAACCAAGTTGATAAATAATGATTTGGTATTGTGTCGTATTTACTATACACTAGTAGAGTCAAATCAATAATAATCTCCCATAACTACACACGTCAATTGAGTAACATATGAATTCCAGTTAGGGAAAGTTTGAACATAAGTATTTCACGTAATATTCAGCTGTTCATATTTTTCAATTTCCTAAGAGATTGCTTGTTAATATACGAAATTGAATCATCAATAGTGAAATTCAAGAAGTTACCAATTAAATGTTATTCTTATAGATGATCTGCCGGTATCGCAGCCTGCCGCGCCTGCCTCTGCCCCGGCACCTTCCCTTGAACTGACCACCCCATACTTGGGTGAATCTTCACATTTGACGCCCATCCCTGCAGTTCAGGTAAAAAGTTGACCACAAAAATCATTTTCTTATAGACATAGTTAACATAGAGAAACAAAACCGTTAATTTCAAAAACCCCAACGTTTCAGTGCCGACGGTTTTCTTATATTTGATGGCCTGCACGCACATCATTTGTCCGAATTTCATAAAATCGAAGAAAAGTATGTCACGGACTAAGTCACTCGCGACGAAGTTGTGGAAACCCATTTCAATAAAAACAGAGTAAAATAGAACGTTGTCTATATTTCCACGAAAATAATTAGTACACAGTTATCAACATTTTTGTTATATAAACCCGACTTTTATCCTTAACCGAATCCAAAGAAGTTTCAAGATTATTTTTATTCTTGAACCCATCATGAAACCTCTGGATGACTGAGTTTAACCAATTTTGTCTGAAATTTTCCCATCATAAGGTATACTAATCTACTTTTTCTATTACAACTCAATTTCTCTTCATGTGGGCTTCAGTAATGTGGTCAAACTGGTAAGAAATTTAGGGAACGAAGAAAAGAGCATGAAAAGGATTTCAGGGACAGCAAAGGTGATTCTTCCTTTGCAAGTCATATGAATGAGTCCAATTTCAGCTTTATTTTTGATCTGACAAACAGGCATTATGTAGAATTTCCTCACTTTTGATCAAAGGGAGGTATGTTGGATGTGCTAGAAAAATTCAAACTCAGGAAAATGTTTAAATGAGGTTATTCCTCAAAATATGTCACCATTAATGAGTTCATTCTTGCAATAAGTTTGGCTCCTCCTCTCCATAATATTACTGTTTGTGCCCCTTTCGCTTTGTGATTCTTAAGTGGCATTGGTTGGTCCTCCCCGTCCCCCTCACTTCCCTGAGCCAATAGGATTCAATCTCCTTACACCTGAGTCTATATAAGATGTGCTATCTGTGATGTACTTTCAGTTTTTTTTTTTACTGATGCTGACCTAACCGTCGAAATTGATTTAACTGAGTACTCATTATTTCCATGGCAATATAGACGTTCTATTTTACTCCGTTTTTATTAAAAAGTATGTTTGTTAATGAAATTTCATGAAAAACTAATACAACCTGGTAAATTATTATTCATTAAATTGAGTAAAAGCCTTTCAATTCCTTCTTTACAGGCCGATTTCACGGCTACCAACAACTTCAACACGGCACCTCGCGGATGGCAAAGCAGCATGTCCTACTACAGGCCAGTGACCTTCTCAACGGCCAATGCCGCTTACACAGATTTCTAAAATACCAACGTTCCACAGAAGTCATATTAATCTGTTCTGATGAAGATCATTTAATGATCTGTCGACTAATTTGTTGGGTGTTCAACATTCATTTTCTAGTGTACTCTAAGAATAGAATGTGAATTGTAGAAGATAACGAGATATCATCTCCTCTTCAAATGCAAAACACGTAACGTCTAATATTTTCAATGAGTTTACCGTTTCTTTACTGTTTATCGTACCTGATTAACAAACAGGTAGCGCATTTTTACCCGGATTTGATTGTAAATTGAATAATTATTTTCATGAAATAATGACTACCTATTACATTTTAACTTGGGCATAATGAGAATTGATTAGTATCATTAATGATGTAATAAACTGTAATATTATACACTTGTTCACCGGCGTTCTACAAGAAGGTGTTAAAGCTATAGAAAGCCAATGTCTACGTATGTGCGTGTATGTATATATTATGAATAGATTATTATGTTCATTTAATAATACCCAAAATACGAATTTCAATCGTTACGACCATTAGTACACGAAATTCAATTGTGGTGCTCATGGTACTCAAACCTAATATGGTCTCAGGATTTAGAATTCGTAATTACTTAGCCGTTTAATTTCGACTACCTAATTCAGTTAAACTTTCTAAGGACATTTTTTGCATGCACGAACTTGTTTTACTATGTTTCATTCGTAACATCGCAATTACCTTGTTTCTCTACATAACTAACTAATTTTTATGTTTCTCTTAGGATTACCAGACTTTTAATGTCATCATTGGCTTTCCTTATGTGTTACATAAAATGCAATACATAATAAGATAAATATACCTAATAATATAATGTAATTGTTTTGTTGTTCAACCAATTATTGTTATGGAAATATATTTTATGATGTCCGTCGGATAATGAGAAGTTTTCCTGCCTCCAACCTTTCATGTGTTCACGTAGCTTTCAACATTGGAGATTGCATTAAATTGTTGAAGAGTTATAATGAGTAATATCGCTGTTTAATTTCCATACTTAGATTCGCAAGAGATTCCAAATTGGATGTGATACTGAATTCAAATTTAACCTTTCGAGTTTCGACAGTTGACGATACGGTCTTTGTGGAAACATCAACGAACTACTTCCTTCCTTCCTTTTTAGTTGGTGGGGTTTCCACAACGTCGATTACTGGGGCATGTTTGTCTGCTGCGAGAACTGTTGCAGAGAATAGAACAGACTTCTGCTTCATGTAGCTGAGAAACAAGAGGAGCAACTTGAAATTTCTTTGCATTCTGATGTAAGATATTATGGACAGTGAGCAATTTATAAATATAGGGAGCAAAGTTTTTCTGTTCATCTACCATTTACAGTAGGTAATTAAGCAATACATATATAAACGTATGATAACTTGATAACCTGTGTTCAATGAGTCGATGCAGGATATCCCTATAGAGAGGCGAATTCGGTCGGCAGATCCAAAGGCAGGCAAAGATCAGCAAGAGCCACCCTGCAACATTATGACTATGATACAAGATAGTATATCCTCCATATCTGTACCTAAGGAGGTAGTACCTGTATCAAGATACTGGAAGTTGTGCTCTTTAAATGATGAGTTCACGTTGTTGATAAACTAATTATTTTTATAAAACCGTGAAATTGCAGACATTAATGGGAATCGGTACATATTGCAATGGTCTAAATGATGAGAACTGACTCATTAGAATAGGTTGGTAAGAATTACAGCTTAAACAATTTAGTCCAATTTGGTAAAGCATTGGAGAGCAAGAAAATATTCGGTTGATGGGAATAGCAAAGGTGCATCAACATATCCGACACTTGTCTTCTAACTGTAGGATGTTATCATTTGCATTGGAAGAAGTTGAAAAGAAACCAAACTACAAGCGATATTTCCATTCTAAGCTAAACAGATTCCGTCTCCAAACAGGTACATATACCTCTTCTTTCTCATAGACAATTTTCAGAAGTAGTCAAACAGTGCCTTCTAGTCCAGTGGTCAAGCGGATATCACCACCCAATACAAAATTCACGAGTGCTCTTTAGAAATAGTGACGATATTCAGTGACGACATAGTAGTTGAAATAAATTTTTAACAAAATTAAATGCTTCTTGCGTTTTGATCAGGGTTGCCCTCTGCGTACTGTGCATGTGAGAACGCCAAATCCTCGTACAGACCTAACTCCTACAGTTTTCATCCGATTTTGATGAACTAAATTGATTTCTACGTGTAGCTCATCTTCGGTAACAAATCATAACAGAACATGCAATAGTAAGAACAAGGCTTATATGTACATATAGTCACAAGACAGCAGAAGGAATGTCTAAATGAGGGTATCGCACAATACATTTTATCATTGTTAGGTCCAATTTTGTATAGCTAGGAATTATCCAGTGGCGAGGCGTGACATTTTTGATAGCATAAGATACGCAGTATGACAGCGCTTCCACAAAAGCGCTAATGTCGAGGATGAGGCGGGTAATTGCGCCAACTGCGAGCATGAACATTTCTTTTTTATAAAGAGGAAATTGTATATTTAGCATTAGTATTAAAAATTATTTAAATTTATTAAATCGCCTGGTCATTGCCGAATCCAGAGATGACCACAGGCTTCGCCACTGGAATTATCCCTTCTTAGGGTTTTACTCGGTTGACAATGAAACCCAAGTTCAAAGATACATATTGAAATTATAATATTTTAATAATATGAATTGACAGGAACAAAGAACGACATAAAAACGAGATTTAACGCACAGGTCTGCAGCTAAGCGTTGTGCACCTAGCGTTTGGTACTTCCAACTTGAATTCAAATTGTTATGAAAAAACCAAAAATTCAAAATTGAATTTAACAGTTCAAACTATTTTTACACCACCCCCCTCCTCCTGCACCATGTCTGACCATGCCATTCCTTTTGTAAGATTTCGATTGGTTATATCACCGATAGCCTTTCTATCTCTTGACCAATGGGATTCAACCTCCCGTTCAACTTTAATTGTATTAATTACGTAATTTCTATTGTATTATCACACAGATAAATACATGATGCATCAAACAACATTTCTAAATACCTAGTAACAATAATAATAAGCTCTTCTATAATAACTCTATTACTGTAATGAAGTCAACTGATGAAGCTGTTCCTCGAAAGAATCGGTTCTACGAAAACAGCCATATTTTGGTTTATTATTCAATAATAAACCACTGTAATCGCTCTTGAAAAAAAAAATTCTAAGCCCCCCTGAAAATTTCATGGTTTTACGTTTCAAAGGGTGTCCGAATCTGCAATAAAAAATTTTCCGTCCGTCCGCCGTACTGAAGCAAAAAAGCTGAGATTTTCAGGGAAAATCCATGTTATTTGTTGAGAACAGATTTCCGTGCTCTATGCATACCTCCTGAAATTCAATAATCGCTCTATCACTTGTGAAACACGCACACTCCAAAGTTTAGTAGAAATTCAAATCATGAACGCAAGCCAATTGAATAATAAACCCCAGTGAAAGAATTTGCAGCGTTTTTCAGACCTAGAATGAAGAATGTGATACTGTCGTTCATTAGGTACGTAAATGATATTTTTGTTCACAATCAGTATCCACCGACAGTATTAACACCTCTTACCTCAAAATGCATTTTCAGTTATTGTTTGTTACTATGCTGACCTGGTCAGCAAAATCGATCCAACATCGTAACCCATTTATTGTTTTGGAAGTAGCCAGCATTTATTAATTGCTGGGCAGTCATCGCTTTTTGGCAGGGAGGCGCAACGCTGAAGCATGTGCATATTGAAACATTTAGGCAGGAACTTACCAATAACGCAAGGAACCGTAACCATCAGCACGTAAGTCGTGAAGGGCGGATGAAGGAGGTACGGGCGCGTTTCGACAATCGCTTCATCTTTCCCTTGTCGTTCAGGTAGATCAGCCACAATGTCTCTGTCAAACGGCGGCTGTGTCGGTATAATGTACTTGGAACCTTTTGATGCTCGTTCAAGGACTGCACCTTTGGGATCTAAGCGAATCAAGGGTCAGTATTTTATTGATTATCAAATCACAAACCCAAATGATTGAATCAAAGAGTCACCTCATGATAATGGTAAAGCTGACCATTAGAATCACAAAGAACGAGTGCATAAAAGATATAAATATGAGCCTGTCTATTTCGCTGATAATTTCCACACTCCTAACAAGTACTTTATAAATTAAAGCTGTGCCTGACCGCTAATTATATCTGGTTGCCAGAGGTTGCTGTCAAAACATTTACCACGCCATTCCAATAAAATTTAATTCCCTGACACCCATTCGTCATCTCCAAGTACTAATTGAAAACTTATCTTACAGCGTATCTTACGCGCAAATTACAATACCAGTCATAAATAAGCAGATTTTTGAGCGGCTTGCCGTTCTTGACAATATGAACACTCAGATCACTAATATCGTCACAACGTTGAGCTCAATGAAGGAGGAAATTAAGGAAAACAAGACTAATATGAATTCTCTGAAAGAACAATTTTCTGAATACCGTAAAGAAAACAGTGTCCTAAATTTATAAATTGGGGATCTGGAAAGGGAATTAAGAAAGAAAAATATAATAGTATTTAATGTGTATTTATGTAGGTAAATAATTCTCGCATTATTTCTTTACTTACTCATACATTAGATTCGGAACAGCACTCACTGGATCATAGTTACTTTGTATTATTAAATAAATTAAATTAATTTTTCGATTTGCAGTTACGAATTCTCAATTTTATTATAATTTACCTCCTGTTAAATATATGTTGATATCGTCATATTCATCAGTTGTAGTTAGGACACCGGGCCTGCAAAACAAATTAATCTTCTATGATTTCGCCGCTTCTGATGATTTGCATTTCAAGAATTACTGGAAATAACTCCCTAGAAACATCATGCCACAAACTTAGAAAAAAACGTGTGAAAACTTGTAAAAAACTGCTTTCATTGAAACTTAATTGGAACCTCATATGCTGGAACTCTACAAAAAGGTCGATTGTCAGGTATTATACTATGTTATAGTTACACTTTTACTGCCCGATGATCACCATTACTACATTAGTGATATTTCCGTTCCTGACTGCTAAAAAAGTACAAAATCAAGAAAGGTGAGTAGTTACGCTCAGAAAGATTGTTAACGTAATGTAGTACCTAACGGAAGAACTAGCAAATGATTTTTTGTAGCCATATCCAAAAATCAAATTAGCCCACTCATTTCTGAAAATTCTCAAGTTTCAAGAAAAGAAGACTAAGGAAAGGTTCAAGTTGCAAGTCTGACGCAAATTAAGACAACTGACGCCTTCCTTTCACGGAAAAAGTCAGGAGCTTAAAGAAATTCGGGGATTTGAATCGGCGCCTGCGGCTAACGACGTCTTAAGCAGCAGTGACAACCCTGTATTCGGATTTCTAAGAGCCGAAGGCTACCCTACCAATAGTCCGTATATAACCATCACGATTGTTCAAAGTTACTGTTGAAAATGCGAAAATAGGATAATAGTCATCCTATAATGGTAGGGAAAACTAAAAATCGGCCCTTTGCACGGTAAAAACCCCTAGGACGACACTAGCATGCGTAGTGACAATATCACATCCTACTATTTGATGTCTATGTTCGAGCGCCAAATTTTCAAACTTTGATTATTCTCAAAGCCCCTCCTGTTGTCTGTAGAGGACTAAACCCTGTTTAAACTGGATACAAATGAGTGTTTCATGGTTCTGGAAGAGATGCGGACAGGAAAGGACATTGGGCTGTCCGAAATGTATGCATTACTTACTAATTTGTTTTGGAAATACAGTTAATGTACAAGTATTTCCAGAAACTTCAGAGTTGTTTTCAATTTTAAATTTTTTATACTGCAAGTTTATGTTTGATTATGAATGAGAACTAACCACCATATGGGGAATTTACGCTTAAAAATGTGGTCAGAAGTTTACGAAATTAGTTTTAAATTGAAATAACGACTGTTTTTAAGTAAAAAACCGTAGTTTTCACGAACAAAATAAAATAAAATTTTAAAAATCTTGTCTTGGGAACATATTGAGGTGGAAATGTGTGGTTGGTAGCGTTCATATGTAATTCCAAACAAAATTGTTGTCTTACACTCAATCGTATACACCTTATAAATAAATGCATTGTTTCCTGAAAACAATGGGATGTGCGATGTCGATGAGCCACCCTGTATACATCTAAGATATTATCTTTAGCTCAGTGAAGTTTCGTTCAGACCTTTACAAGTTATCCTCTGATACAAGTTTAGGATCAACATGAATGGAAGGTTTCCTTTTTGTCTGACATACTCGCTCTTTGCTGTAGAAAGTGTTGGTATTTCTGAATTGT
>JAVIWC010000897.1:0-15000 GCA_031894815.1 Creontiades dilutus
TCAAACCTACTCTCTAAGGGGTTTTCGGGGTGCTGAACACGAATCTGAAGTCCTTTTTTCGATAAAACGCTTCCTTCATGGTTATTTTCGCGTTTTTTCATCAAAATTGCTCAAAAATTAACTCTGTTTAATCGCTTTCAAACCTACTCCCTAAGGGGTTTTTCGGGGTGCTGAACACGAATCTGAAGTCCTTTTTTCGATAAAACGCTTCCTTCATGGTTATTTTCGCGTTTTTTCATCAAAATTGCTCAAAAATTAACTCTGTTTAATCGCTTTCAAACCTACTCTCTAAGGGGTTTTTCGGGGTGCTGAACACGAATCTGAAGTCCTTTTTTCGATAAAACGCTTCCTTCATGGTTATTTTCGCGTTTTTTCATCAAAATTGCTCAAAAATTAACTCTGTTTAATCGCTTTCAAACCTACTCTCTAAGGGGTTTTTCGGGGTGCTGAACACGAATCTGAAGTCCTTTTTTCGATAAAACGCTTCCTTCATGGTTATTTTCGCGTTTTTTCATCAAAATTGCTCAAAAATTAACTCTGTTTAATCGCTTTCAAACCTACTCTCTAAGGGGTTTTTCGGGGTGCTGAACACGAATCTGAAGTCCTTTTTTCGATAAAACGCTTCCTTCATGGTTATTTTCGCGTTTTTTCATCAAAATTGCTCAAAAATTAACTCTGTTTAATCGCTTTCAAACCTACTCTCTAAGGGGTTTTTCGGGGTGCTGAACACGAATCTGAAGTCCTTTTTTCGATAAAACGCTTCCTTCATGGTTATTTTCGCGTTTTTTCATCAAAATTGCTCAAAAATTAACTCTGTTTAATCGCTTCAAACCTACTCTCTAAGGGGTTTTTCGGGGTGCTGAACACGAATCTGAAGTCCTTTTTTCGATAAAACGCTTCCTTCATGGTTATTTTCGCGTTTTTTCATCAAAATTGCTCAAAAATTAACTCTGTTTAATCGCTTTCAAACCTACTCTCTAAGGGGTTTTCGGGGTGCTGAACACGAATCTGAAGTCCGTTTTTCGATAAAACGCTTCCTTCATGGTTATTTTCGCGTTTTTTCATCAAAATTGCTCAAAAATTAACTCTGTTTAATCGCTTTCAAACCTACTCTCTAAGGGGTTTTTCGGTGCTGAACACGAAAAGTCCTCACATTTTTTTTAACAGCTCTGAACCCTCATTTATGAGGATCAAGAGTTGGTTCCCCAAAATTGTCATTAGCCATCGAATGGTAGCATTCAGTAACCCTCCTAGACTGAGTAAAATTAATTTTTCCATTCCTAATCAAAAAAGCTACGATCCAATTTGATTTTGACGAAAAACCGCGTCTGATTTTAGAAGAAAAAAAAAAAGGATGCCAACGGCACGTGGTATTCCCAGGCGGTCACCCATCCAAGTACTAACCAGGCTCGACGTTGCTTAACTTCGGTGATCGGACGAGAACCGGTGTTTTCAACGTGATATGGCCGTAGGCGAATGCTCATCGAATGTATACGACAGAAATAGGAAAAGCTGACAGGGATACCTACTCATGATAACCATCATCCTAGCCCTGATCACAGGATGTAGTTCCAAAATTTGATTTGCACAAAAAATCGTGACAGGGCAGGGGCGATAATGAGCCATCAGGTTGGCTCCTCTCATGTCACTCATCTCGTACAGTCTCACGGGTACTCCCTATCAAATTTCAATTTTCCAGGGTGAATGTGAGAGAATTTCGGCAACTCACCTGAACATGCAAAAATACTTGTGTGATCGTTCTTGGAACTTGAACTACAAGTCCCGTAGTACATACAAGTAGATAACTACATTGTTTCCCTCTCAAGTACAAGTAAAATAGCTACAAACGATTTGTCAAGTATTGTGAAAAAACGTATCCTCGTTATCAATCAATTTTTCAAACTCTGAATCTGTATGTTAGCTTCTCAAATGAAGGTAATAACACTACACAGATCAATCTAGGATCAGGTTCCCAGTTCAAAACAGCTCTTTCAATTGAAACTTATGAATACTCTATGCATAGTAGCTGTGATCCTCACATACCTACTACCAATTTTTAACAGCTCTGAACCCTCATTTATGAGGATCAAGAGTTGGTTCCCCAAAATTGTCATTAGCCATCGAATGGTAGCATTCAGTAACCCTCCTAGACTGAGTAAAATTAATTTTTCCATTCCTAATCAAAATAGCTACGATCCAATTTGATTTTGACGAAAAACCGCGTCTGATTTTAGAAGAAAAAAAAAAAGGAAAACGTTGCTTAACTTTGATCGGAACCGGTGTGTTCAATATGGCCGTTGGCGAATGCTCATCGAATGTATACGACAGAAATAGGAAAAGCTTAGCCCTGATCACAGGATGTAGTTCCAAAATTTGATTTGCACAAAAAATCACGATAATGCGGATCTCTTGGAACTTGAAACAATCAACATTTCATTCAAAACATGTTTGTTTATATCCAAAATCACATAACTACTGTAGTAAACAATGTAATGCTTTTAACGGGCTCTAAACACTCATAGAAAATTCAAGAGTTGCAAAAAATATATGTTCCTCCTAGACTGAGTAAAATTAATTTTTCCATTCCTAATCAAAATAGCTACGATCCAATTTGATTTTGACGAAAAACCGCGTCTGATTTTAGAAGAAAAAAAAAAGGATGCCAACGGCACGCGGTATTCCCAGGCGGTCACCCATCCAAGTACTAACCAGGCTCGACGTTGCTTAACTTCGGTGATCGGACGAGAACCGGTGTTTTCAACGTGATATGGCCGTAGGCGAATGCTCATCGAATGTATACGACAGAAATAGGAAAAGCTGACAGGGATACCTACTCATGATAACCATCATCCTAGCCCTGATCACAGGATGTAGTTCCAAAATTTGATTTGCACAAAAAATCGTGACAGGGCAGGGGCGATAATGAGCCATCAGGTTGGCTCCTCTCATGTCACTCATCTCGTACAGTCTCACGGGTACTCCCTATCAAATTTCAATTTTCCAGGGTGAATGTGAGAGAATTTCGGCAACTCACCTGAACATGCAAAAATACTTGTGTGATCGTTCTTGGAACTTGAACTACAAGTCCCGTAGTACATACAAGTAGATAACTACATTGTTTCCCTCTCAAGTACAAGTAAAATAGCTACAAACGATTTGTCAAGTATTGTGAAAAAACGTATCCTCGTTATCAATCAATTTTTCAAACTCTGAATCTGTATGTTAGCTTCTCAAATGAAGGTAATAACACTACACAGATCAATCTAGGATCAGGTTCCCAGTTCAAAACAGCTCTTTCAATTGAAACTTATGAATACTCTATGCATAGTAGCTGTGATCCTCACATACCTACTACCAATTTTTAACAGCTCTGAACCCTCATTTATGAGGATCAAGAGTTGGTTCCCCAAAATTGTCATTAGCCATCGAATGGTAGCATTCAGTAACCCTCCTAGACTGAGTAAAATTAATTTTTCCATTCCTAATCAAAAAAGCTACGATCCAATTTGATTTTGACGAAAAACCGCGTCTGATTTTAGAAGAAAAAAAAAAGGATGCCAACGGCACGCGGTATTCCCAGGCGGTCACCCATCCAAGTACTAACCAGGCTCGACGTTGCTTAACTTCGGTGATCGGACGAGAACCGGTGTTTTCAACGTGATATGGCCGTAGGCGAATGCTCATCGAATGTATACGACAGAAATAGGAAAAGCTGACAGGGATACCTACTCATGATAACCATCATCCTAGCCCTGATCACAGGATGTAGTTCCAAAATTTGATTTGCACAAAAAATCGTGACAGGGCAGGGGCGATAATGAGCCATCAGGTTGGCTCCTCTCATGTCACTCATCTCGTACAGTCTCACGGGTACTCCCTATCAAATTTCAATTTTCCAGGGTGAATGTGAGAGAATTTCGGCAACTCACCTGAACATGCAAAAATACTTGTGTGATCGTTCTTGGAACTTGAACTACAAGTCCCGTAGTACATACAAGTAGATAACTACATTGTTTCCCTCTCAAGTACAAGTAAAATAGCTACAAACGATTTGTCAAGTATTGTGAAAAAACGTATCCTCGTTATCAATCAATTTTTCAAACTCTGAATCTGTATGTTAGCTTCTCAAATGAAGGTAATAACACTACACAGATCAATCTAGGATCAGGTTCCCAGTTCAAAACAGCTCTTTCAATTGAAACTTATGAATACTCTATGCATAGTAGCTGTGATCCTCACATACCTACTACCAATTTTTAACAGCTCTGAACCCTCATTTATGAGGATCAAGAGTTGGTTCCCCAAAATTGTCATTAGCCATCGAATGGTAGCATTCAGTAACCCTCCTAGACTGAGTAAAATTAATTTTTCCATTCCTAATCAAAAAAGCTACGATCCAATTTGATTTTGACGAAAAACCGCGTCTGATTTTAGAAGAAAAAAAAAAGGATGCCAACGGCACGCGGTATTCCCAGGCGGTCACCCATCCAAGTACTAACCAGGCTCGACGTTGCTTAACTTCGGTGATCGGACGAGAACCGGTGTTTTCAACGTGATATGGCCGTAGGCGAATGCTCATCGAATGTATACGACAGAAATAGGAAAAGCTGACAGGGATACCTACTCATGATAACCATCATCCTAGCCCTGATCACAGGATGTAGTTCCAAAATTTGATTTGCACAAAAAATCGTGACAGGGCAGGGGCGATAATGAGCCATCAGGTTGGCTCCTCTCATGTCACTCATCTCGTACAGTCTCACGGGTACTCCCTATCAAATTTCAATTTTCCAGGGTGAATGTGAGAGAATTTCGGCAACTCACCTGAACATGCAAAAATACTTGTGTGATCGTTCTTGGAACTTGAACTACAAGTCCCGTAGTACATACAAGTAGATAACTACATTGTTTCCCTCTCAAGTACAAGTAAAATAGCTACAAACGATTTGTCAAGTATTGTGAAAAAACGTATCCTCGTTATCAATCAATTTTTCAAACTCTGAATCTGTATGTTAGCTTCTCAAATGAAGGTAATAACACTACACAGATCAATCTAGGATCAGGTTCCCAGTTCAAAACAGCTCTTTCAATTGAAACTTATGAATACTCTATGCATAGTAGCTGTGATCCTCACATACCTACTACCAATTTTTAACAGCTCTGAACCCTCATTTATGAGGATCAAGAGTTGGTTCCCCAAAATTGTCATTAGCCATCGAATGGTAGCATTCAGTAACCCTCCTAGACTGAGTAAAATTAATTTTTCCATTCCTAATCAAAAAAGCTACGATCCAATTTGATTTTGACGAAAAACCGCGTCTGATTTTAGAAGAAAAAAAAAAGGATGCCAACGGCACGCGGTATTCCCAGGCGGTCACCCATCCAAGTACTAACCAGGCTCGACGTTGCTTAACTTCGGTGATCGGACGAGAACCGGTGTTTTCAACGTGATATGGCCAAGAATCAAGAATCAAGAATCAAGAATAGTTTATTTTAACATGAATATATGTACAATTTTTATACGTCATGATGGTTTTGAATTACAATACCGGCCTAGCGGCCTTACTTGCTATTTAATCATGAGGTTGATGTATTTGGTGTCTTATTTCTATTATTTATTTGTTTTATAATGTATTATAATAAGAGAAAAATTATTATTTAAAAAACTCTTTACATGAGGTGATTACTTACAGCTACTATATACAAATTATTTACAGTTATTTACATTTTATATACAATCTTATTTACAAGGCAGTGGGCTCAGACCCGATTTTGGGAGGGTTCAGTTGTTGAGGTAGCAGGACCCCATCGTGGTTTGGTTTCTATTTTCAAAGGTTTTAGTAGTGGGTTGGAATGGGTTTTTAGCCTATCGGAAAATTTGTTCTTTAGTTTATTAATAAATGTGTCTATTTTATCTATTGCATATGTTTTGTGGAATATTTCAATTTTTACGCGTCGGGAGGTATGAGTTGCTAGGCGGATGCATTTGTTTTGGGTAATTTGGAGTTTTGAAAGGGAAGAAGGTGATGCAGTGTGCCAAATCGGAGATGCATAAGTCATGGATGAACGGATTAAGGTTTTATAAAGTAAAAGTTTAATATCTGTCGAAAGGGCGTTTGTTTTGAAGAGATGGAAGTAGCGTCCGAATTTTCTGCGTGCAGTTTGGTTTGTTCGTTTGATATGTTCATTCCAGGTTAATCTTTTGTCCATATGGAGGCCGAGGTATTTCACGGAGTTGGAGAGAGGAATTAGATTGGAGCGAATTTTGATTTGAGTAGGGAGGTTTTTCTTGCCGCTGAAAATTATACCCTCTGTCTTAGCAGTATTGATTTTAATTTTCCACTTTTCCAGTCGGGAGATAATCAAGTGGGCAGCATTCTGCAGTCTGTTACATGCTTTTATTGGAGAAAGACTGGATGAGTAAAGGGCTAGATCGTCAGCAAAGCCAGCTATCGACACATTTGAGGGCAGATCCTCAAATACATGGGCTATGTATATGTTGAATAAGAGGGGGGAGAGAACGGAACCCTGGGGAACACCGGCGGGAATAGTGATTTGTCTTGAGCAGCTATTGTTTAATTTAACAAAAAAGGTTCTATTAGACAGATATGAGTGGAGAAGTTTACAAAAGCCGGCTGGGAGGTTAAGGTTTATTAATTTATGGATGAGTCCTTCAATCCAGACTGAGTCGAATGCTTTTTCACTATCCAGGAGAAGGAGTGCTGTAGAGTTTTTGACAGTCATATTCTGCTGTATATGGTCAACTACTCTAGCTAATTGGTGGGTTGTGGCATGTGAGTTTTTGAAACCCATTTGGGTATCGGGAATTATCTTTAATCGCTCGACTTCTCCCTGTAGGCGGCGAATGATAACTTTTTCCAACAATTTGGAAAGAGTGGGGAGGAGGCTAATTGGTCGATAGCTGGCGAGGTCAGAGGGTTTTTTATTCGGTTTGAGTATGGGAATGACAGCAGCTGTTTTCCAAGAATTTGGGAAGTAATCACAACGAAGGCAGGAGTTTATTATGTTAGTTAGGAGTACAACGGCTTTTTTTGGTAGGTTTTTGAGCGAAATATTTTGAATTTTATCGTGACCAGGAGCTTTATTGTTTTTCAGTTTTGCTATGAGCCTCGTTATTTCTCGCGGAGTTGTGTGTTTTATGTGATGGGTAGTGGGGGTTGTAGTGAACTTGATAACTTCGGATTTTATCTTCTCAGTGAAAGAACTATTTCCACGAGTTACAGCTTGTTCATGGATCGAAAGAAAATGAAAAGCTAAGGCAGAAGCTTTTTCTTCATCATTGTATGCTGTGGTTTGCGATGTTTGGAGGGGGGGCACAGAGAATGTAGTTGGGTTGTTGAAATTTTTTGTCAATTTCCAGAGAGAACGATCGTACGGATTGACCTTGGACAGTTTGGATTCCCAGGATTCCTGCGTCCAAAGCTCGATCTGAGAGTGGATTTGCTTTTGCATGGCATTGTACAGTTTTTTGTCGGCATTATTACGATGAGTTTGCCATTTGTACCTAATTTTGTTTTTTCTCTTGATTAGGTCGGCAATGTGTTGAGGTAGAGGTTCGACATGGGGGGTTATTTTCGCTTTTGGGACGGCAGCTTCCAAAGCAGATTGGATTAAGTTGGTGAAGCGGGTAATTTCTATGTCTATCTGTTGGGGTGTATTTAGAGAAGGGTTGGCGGTATGAATTTGCTCATTAATTACTTCACGATATTGTGGCCAATTAGCATTTTTATAATTATAACGGGTGGGAGGCGATAGGGGGGTAAATTTTGAAGCAATTTGGAAAGATACTGGTAGATGGTCACTATGGCCTTCAGTGAGGGTATGCATATTATGGATTAATGATGGATGTCTAGTGAGGACGAAGTCGATGGTACTTGGACAACGATCATCTTGAACGGGGAAGAATGTCGGGTTTGGTGTAGCTACGAAAGATACACCTTCATTTGTGATTACATCGTAAATTACCTCTCCGTTTTTATTTTTCTTTAAACAATTCCAGAGCTGGTGCCTAGCGTTCCAGTCCGCAGCTAAGAAAGTAGGTAACTCAGGGGAAAGAAGGGATTTTAAGAATTTGTTGTCAATTGTTGCTTTGGCCGAGGGGGCATTGTATATACCAATTAGTTGAATGTGTCTGTTATTATAAGGAAGTCGGATACCTACTATCTCCATGTTTGTTTGCGTCGGCACTGTTATTTGGGAGTGAGGGATGTTTGATTTTATGGCAATAAGAACACCTCCTCCTTTAGTTTGTCTATCGGTTCTGTAAATGTTATAGCCTGGGATTCGAATTTTAGTTTTAGGGTGTAATTGTGTTTCGGTAAGTATGGCAATATCGATGTTTTTCTGGGTTATGATACAATTGACCTCCGCTATGTTTTTCTTTAAACCTCTTACGTTCCATAACAAGGTGTTGTAGTGTGTGTCGTGTGTTTTATGGACTACCATTTAGAAGATAAGAATATTGAGACATGATCGTTAGTTTTTGAATGCTAGAAGTGGCGGATCTGAGCTCACTTACCATAACTTTGAATTCATTCAACATTTGAGGTATTCCCATGTCTTGAAGGTCTTGAAGGATGGTTTTAGCGTCTTTAATGAGGTCGAGGGTCCCTTGGAGGTCGGAATTTCTTTGGTGGACAGTCGGTGTAACGGTATGTACCGGATTTGGGTTATCAGGTAAACGGGGATTAGCATTGTGTCTGGCGAGAACGTCGGCATAGCTAGGTCCTATAATAGGGTTTCGTTCTAGGTACCTTTGTAACGGGGGTCCTTGGGGCCTTCTCGTGGGTATTACGGGATTTCGAGTTTGTTGTTGTTTCTTGTGCATCGTTTGAGTTAAGCGTTCTTCACATCCGCGATAACTGGCGACGTGATCTTTTCCGCAGTTCGCACATTGGATGGCGTTATTAGTACGATCGCAGTCCTTCACCTCATGGTCCTTCCCGCAACGTACACATCTTTGTTTAAGGTTGCAGTTTTTACTGGAGTGATTGAAACGCTGGCAACGAAAACACATGGTTATTTGGCCGGAGGATAGGTATTTTTCCACTTTAATCTTGTGGTAGAGTAGTGTGCCGATAGTTTGAAATGATTGGAGGGTTATTGCCGAGGAAGTAATCGCTGCATACACTGGGAGGCGGGTTTTACGTCCATGCTCATCTGTTCTTGAGAACTGGTACACATGTTTTATGCCGTCGAATTTGCTTGTGAGTTCGTCCTTGACATCTGTTTCGGTGAAATTCGCAGGTAGTCCATGGATAACGAATTTGTGGTGTCTATCTTCTTTAAACCCGTATGTGTGGAAGGGTATATTTTTTGACTTGAAGTTTTCGCAAATTAGTTGGTGATCTTGTTTGGTTTTCGTGAAAATTTGGGTACTCCTCGCTCTATGTTTCAATACGAACTCGTTTTTTAATATGTGCTTCATTTCGTTAATAAAATCTGTCGTGTTTGTTGGTACTCCGTCGAGTATTATAGGCGGAACTTTTGAGGTTGTTTTACTAGGTGTGGGGATGCGTTCGGGAGCATTGACTAGTAGTTCGAACGAATTTTTTGTGGGAACTGTAGGTTGGTGGTCCATAGAGTGATCAGTTGTAGACGGTTGGGCAGAGCTGACTGAAGTATTTTGATTTGTTTGGTCGAGTCGGAGTTTCACTTTCTTCTTCAAGTGTACAAAGTCGTCTTGAAGTTTAAGGCTATGGTCCATGATTGGTGTATCTCTTATCACTTTTGCAAGGACGGCAGAACTTTTCTTTGGCCGGAAAACAGGAACATTTCCGGCCAGTTTCTTAGATTTGGGAAGAGGGGCCAGTAGAAGGAAGCCGGTAAGCACGGTTTGGAAAAGGGGGGTTGTTCTGACGAACAGTTGAAATACTCGCGTTGGGCCGTTATGCGTGGGGGCTACACAGGTATACAGGGGTACGCGCACGATGTTAACACCACAAAGGTTGGACCGAGACTGACGTGGTATGGCCGTTGGCGAATGCTCATCGAATGTATACGACAGAAATAGGAAAAGCTGACAGGGATACCTACTCATGATAACCATCATCCTAGCCCTGATCACAGGATGTAGTTCCAAAATTTGATTTGCACAAAAAATCGTGACAGGGCAGGGGCGATAATGAGCCATCAGGTTGGCTCCTCTCATGTCACTCATCTCGTACAGTCTCACGGGTACTCCCTATCAAATTTCAATTTTCCAGGGTGAATGTGAGAGAATTTCGGCAACTCACCTGAACATGCAAAAATACTTGTGTGATCGTTCTTGGAACTTGAACTACAAGTCCCGTAGTACATACAAGTAGATAACTACATTGTTTCCCTCTCAAGTACAAGTAAAATAGCTACAAACGATTTGTCAAGTATTGTGAAAAAACGTATCCTCGTTATCAATCAATTTTTCAAACTCTGAATCTGTATGTTAGCTTCTCAAATGAAGGTAATAACACTACACAGATCAATCTAGGATCAGGTTCCCAGTTCAAAACAGCTCTTTCAATTGAAACTTATGAATACTCTATGCATAGTAGCTGTGATCCTCACATACCTACTACCAATTTTTAACAGCTCTGAACCCTCATTTATGAGGATCAAGAGTTGGTTCCCCAAAATTGTCATTAGCCATCGAATGGTAGCATTCAGTAACCCTCCTAGACTGAGTAAAATTAATTTTTCCATTCCTAATCAAAAAAGCTACGATCCAATTTGATTTTGACGAAAAACCGCGTCTGATTTTAGAAGAAAAAAAAAAGGATGCCAACGGCACGCGGTATTCCCAGGCGGTCACCCATCCAAGTACTAACCAGGCTCGACGTTGCTTAACTTCGGTGATCGGACGAGAACCGGTGTTTTCAACGTGATATGGCCGTAGGCGAATGCTCATCGAATGTATACGACAGAAATAGGAAAAGCTGACAGGGATACCTACTCATGATAACCATCATCCTAGCCCTGATCACAGGATGTAGTTCCAAAATTTGATTTGCACAAAAAATCGTGACAGGGCAGGGGCGATAATGAGCCATCAGGTTGGCTCCTCTCATGTCACTCATCTCGTACAGTCTCACGGGTACTCCCTATCAAATTTCAATTTTCCAGGGTGAATGTGAGAGAATTTCGGCAACTCACCTGAACATGCAAAAATACTTGTGTGATCGTTCTTGGAACTTGAACTACAAGTCCCGTAGTACATACAAGTAGATAACTACATTGTTTCCCTCTCAAGTACAAGTAAAATAGCTACAAACGATTTGTCAAGTATTGTGAAAAAACGTATCCTCGTTATCAATCAATTTTTCAAACTCTGAATCTGTATGTTAGCTTCTCAAATGAAGGTAATAACACTACACAGATCAATCTAGGATCAGGTTCCCAGTTCAAAACAGCTCTTTCAATTGAAACTTATGAATACTCTATGCATAGTAGCTGTGATCCTCACATACCTACTACCAATTTTTAACAGCTCTGAACCCTCATTTATGAGGATCAAGAGTTGTTCCCCAAAATTGTCATTAGCCATCGAATGGTAGCATTCAGTAACCCTCCTAGACTGAGTAAAATTAATTTTTCCATTCCTAATCAAAAAAGCTACGATCCAATTTGATTTTGACGAAAAACCGCGTCTGATTTTAGAAGAAAAAAAAAAGGATGCCAACGGCACGCGGTATTCCCAGGCGGTCACCCATCCAAGTACTAACCAGGCTCGACGTTGCTTAACTTCGGTGATCGGACGAGAACCGGTGTTTTCAACGTGATATGGCCGTAGGCGAATGCTCATCGAATGTATACGACAGAAATAGGAAAAGCTGACAGGGATACCTACTCATGATAACCATCATCCTAGCCCTGATCACAGGATGTAGTTCCAAAATTTGATTTGCACAAAAAATCGTGACAGGGCAGGGGCGATAATGAGCCATCAGGTTGGCTCCTCTCATCTCACTCATCTCGTACAGTCTCACGGGTACTCCCTATCAAATTTCAATTTTCCAGGGTGAATGTGAGAGAATTTCGGCAACTCACCTGAACATGCAAAAATACTTGTGTGATCGTTCTTGGAACTTGAACTACAAGTCCCGTAGTACATACAAGTAGATAACTACATTGTTTCCCTCTCAAGTACAAGTAAAATAGCTACAAACGATTTGTCAAGTATTGTGAAAAAACGTATCCTCGTTATCAATCAATTTTTCAAACTCTGAATCTGTATGTTAGCTTCTCAAATGAAGGTAATAACACTACACAGATCAATCTAGGATCAGGTTCCCAGTTCAAAACAGCTCTTTCAATTGAAACTTATGAATACTCTATGCATAGTAGCTGTGATCCTCACATACCTACTACCAATTTTTAACAGCTCTGAACCCTCATTTATGAGGATCAAGAGTTGGTTCCCCAAAATTGTCATTAGCCATCGAATGGTAGCATTCAGTAACCCTCCTAGACTGAGTAAAATTAATTTTTCCAATTCCTTTAAAACAACGACGAATATTTTTTGACGAAAAATCGCATCTGATTTGTGTCATAAATAAAAAAAGATGCCAACGGCACGCGGTATTCCCAGGCGGTCACCCATCCAAGTACTAACCAGGCTCGACGTTGCTTAACTTCGGTGATCGGACGAGAACCGGTGTTTTCAACGTGATATGGCCGTTGGCGAATGCTCATCGAATGTATACGACAGAAATAGGAAAAGCTGACAGGGATACCTACTCATGATAACCATCATCCTAGCCCTGATCACAGGATGTAGTTCCAAAATTTGATTTGCACAAAAAATCGTGACAGGGCAGGGGCGATAATGAGCCATCAGGTTGGCTCCTCTCATGTCACTCATCTCGTACAGTCTCACGGGTACTCCCTATCAAATTTCAATTTTCCAGGGTGAATGTGAGAGAATTTCGGCAACTCACCTGAACATGCAAAAATACTTGTGTGATCGTTCTTGGAACTTGAACTACAAGTCCCGTAGTACATACAAGTAGATAACTACATTGTTTCCCTCTCAAGTACAAGTAAAATAGCTACAAACGATTTGTCAAGTATTGTGAAAAAACGTATCCTCGTTATCAATCAATTTTTCAAACTCTGAATCTGTATGTTAGCTTCTCAAATGAAGGTAATAACACTACACAGATCAATCTAGGATCAGGTTCCCAGTTCAAAACAGCTCTTTCAATTGAAACTTATGAATACTCTATGCATAGTAGCTGTGATCCTCACATACCTACTACCAATTTTTAACAGCTCTGAACCCTCATTTATGAGGATCAAGAGTTGGTTCCCCAAAATTGTCATTAGCCATCGAATGGTAGCATTCAGTAACCCTCCTAGACTGAGTAAAATTAATTTTTCCATTCCTAATCAAAAAAGCTACGATCCAATTTGATTTTGACGAAAAACCGCGTCTGATTTTAGAAGAAAAAAAAAAGGATGCCAACGGCACGTGGTATTCCCAGGCGGTCACCCATCCAAGTACTAACCAGGCTCGACGTTGCTTAACTTCGGTGATCGGACGAGAACCGGTGTTTTCAACGTGATATGGCCGTAGGCGAATGCTCATCGAATGTATACGACAGAAATAGGAAAAGCTGACAGGGATACCTACTCATGATAACCATCATCCTAGCCCTGATCACAGGATGTAGTTCCAAAATTTGATTTGCACAAAAAATCGTGACAGGGCAGGGGCGATAATGAGCCATCAGGTTGGCTCCTCTCATGTCACTCATCTCGTACAGTCTCACGGGTACTCCCTATCAAATTTCAATTTTCCAGGGTGAATGTGAGAGAATTTCGGCAACTCACCTGAACATGCAAAAATACTTGTGTGATCGTTCTTGGAACTTGAACTACAAGTCCCGTAGTACATACAAGTAGATAACTACATTGTTTCCCTCTCAAGTACAAGTAAAATAGCTACAAACGATTTGTCAAGTATTGTGAAAAAACGTATCCTCGTTATCAATCAATTTTTCAAACTCTGAATCTGTATGGCTCGACGTTGCTTAACTTCGGTGATCGGACGAGAACCGGTGTTTTCAACGTGATATGGCCGTTGGCGAATGCTCATCGAATGTATACGACAGAAATAGGAAAAGCTGACAGGGATACCTTCAGGTTGGCTCCTCTCATGTCACTCATCTCGTACAGTCTCACGGGTACTCCCTATCAAATTTCAATTTTCCAGGGTGAATGTGAGAGAATTTCGGCAACTCACCTGAACATGCAAAAATACTTGTGTGATCGTTCTTGGAACTTGAACTACAAGTCCCGTAGTACATACAAGTAGATAACTACATTGTTTCCCTCTCAAGTACAAGTAAAATAGCTACAAACGATTTGTCAAGTATTGTGAAAAAACGTATCCTCGTTATCAATCAATTTTTCAAACTCTGAATCTGTATGTTAGCTTCTCAAATGAAGGTAATAACACTACACAGATCAATCTAGGATCAGGTTCCCAGTTCAAAACAGCTCTTTCAATTGAAACTTATGAATACTCTATGCATAGTAGCTGTGATCCTCACATACCTACTACCAATTTTTAACAGCTCTGAACCCTCATTTATGAGGATCAAGAGTTGGTTCCCCAAAATTGTCATTAGCCATCGAATGGTAGCATTCAGTAACCCTCCTAGACTGAGTAAAATTAATTTTTCCATTCCTAATCAAAAAAGCTACGATCCAATTTGATTTTGACGAAAAACCGCGTCTGATTTTAGAAGAAAAAAAAAAAGGATGCCAACGGCACGCGGTATTCCCAGGCGGTCACCCATCCAAGTACTAACCAGGCTCGACGTTGCTTAACTTCGGTGATCGGACGAGAACCGGTGTTTTCAACGTGATATGGCCGTAGGCGAATGCTCATCGAATGTATACGACAGAAATAGGAAAAGCTGACAGGGATACCTACTCATGATAACCATCATCCTAGCCCTGATCACAGGATGTAGTTCCAAAATTTGATTTGCACAA
>JAVIWC010000897.1:20000-22192 GCA_031894815.1 Creontiades dilutus
ACGGAATAAATAATTTTAATAATTATAATAATGATAACAAGAATAATAATTATAATAATTTTATTTAATTTATTCTCCAAATAACTTTGAGATTATTCATTTTTATAATCATCTTATGTAGTATTTCCAAATCAAAGTCGACCTTTTCCAAAAAGGTTTCGAAATTTTTCTCTACAAATTCCATCGAAAATATAGAAATCTATTTGAAAAATGTCGAAATCGATTTGGGAAATGTCAGTTTTTATTTGGAAAGTGTAGAATTCAATTTGGAAATGCTATATTTCGTACCTGATATGTATTCGACAATAACTTTCTGCCACGTTCGATAGATGGGTATCTTTGATAGATACGTACTGTGCACTGTCTTCCACGGCCAACCATTTTTTAGAGCCATTGCAATAGCTCTATTTTCCAAGAAAATTCGCTAATAAATTTAAAATAAGCTCGGGACAGAAAATATATACGAAGGTGTCAATACTAAGGAACATTGAACAGAACTCTCTTCGTGGTGAAAGTACCTACTTAATCACTTATAATAGTATGAAACGAAACTAAACGAAAGAATCGAAATTATGAACACTTTAGCAAGTAAATACAACTGGAAGTACGGGATGCAGCTAACACTTTTTAGCGATCTCGCTTGGAGCTGGGGTGCGTAGGAGTGGGGATGGAGCCCGGCGGTCGGTGCCACCCACCTCCCGACGCCTGCCGCTTCTACTTAACTCTATGTTCTGTGGGGACAACGGTTCCCCTATTGAGGGAATAACTGTTCATTTCGACGATCGCAAGGGTACTTTGAAACTTCGATTACTTCATTTAGTCTAATATTTACCTTGTCATTTGTGGATTCGTGGATTTGTCAATTTAAGGTAAAAGCACCTAAGATGGACACCTCTCCAGTGGTGAACAAAAGGCTATTAGCCTTATTTTCTGGGCTTTTTTGGTGCAAGTGTCCGTCACTGGAGAGGTGTCCAACTTTGGTGCTTTTACCTTAATGTACTCGTAATTCACATTATATTCAGTGATTGCATATAACTCAAGATGATCCATTGAATGCATAAAACTCCAGATGATTCAGTGAATGGTTCAAAACAGATGGTAGTGTTAAATCTTATATGAAAAAAAATTTTTTTTTAAAAATGGCCGACTCGTTGGTTTGACAAAGAAAAAGTCATATTAAAATCTAATGTCATTAACTAACGAGACGATGAATTTAGGAACCCGTCAATAGTGTCTAAAACGAAACTTCAACAATTTTGTAACATGTCTCTAACCGTGCCTCACATGTCCGGCATTGCACGGCAATAATGGAATATATCAATACTATAATTTTAACAACTTGAATGTGGGATTCTTAAGCACGTTCTCAAGGTGGTAGCAATTCGCAAGGTGATGCATGGACTTGCATCTCTTTACAAACAGAAAGAGCACAGCTCATAAAGACACCTAAATGGGAAAATTTTCCCTTGTTCAGCGTGACACTCAGTTTTTTAAATTTCTGAATATTTTACACAATTTTTGAATTCATTAAAACCATTTGTCGAACGAGCAAAATTCCAGCTAGGGTCTAGCATAACTTCACAGGATGTGAGGGAACATTCTTAATTATCTGTACAATTCAGAGCTACTGTGGATTAAAACATGTTACTACTCGAATATTTGTATGTCTTACTGAGTTAAGATTCACAAAAATGGCGATTGAATTACTGCTTTCTACTGTGAATGTGTTTAATATAAGTACAGCTAAAAGATTCTGGTCTATTGAAAAAATTATCTAACCAAGGGAGGTATGTTGGATGTGCTAGAAAATACGAAATTGTTAAGAATGATAGGTCAGGAAAATGTTTAAATGAATTTATTCCTCAGAATATTTCACTGTTGGTGGGTTCATTTTTGCAGTAGGTTTGGCTCTCCTTCTCCATAATGTTACTGTTTGTGCCCCCCCCCCCCCTGTACTTTGTAAGCCTTAAGTGGCATTGGTTGGTCCTCCCCGTCCTTGTCTCTTCCCTGAGCCAATAGGATTCAATCTCCTTTCACCTGGGCCTATATAGATGTGCTATCTGTGACATACTTTCAGTTTACCTTTGTTACTGATGATGACCTAACTGTCGAAATCGATTTAACTGTGTAATCATTATTTTCGTGGAAATTTAGACAAAATTCTATTTTACTCCTTTTTTATAGGTTATAGA